>OZ024910.1:9391082-9461082 GCA_964017125.1 Flabesymbios commensalis | reverse complement strand
CAGAAGCGGCTGCAGTCGACCATACAGGCTCCACAGACAGCTGGAAGAAAGGGAGAAATAACAAACATGTGTTATTACATACCAGAACCAGAAGCGGCTGCAGACCACCATACAGGCCTCACAGACACCTGAAAGAAAGGCAGAAATACCAAGCATGTCATATTATATACCAGCACCAGAAGCGACTGCAGTCCACCATACAGGCCCCACAGACAGCTGGAAGAAAGGGGAAATACCAAAAATGTGATTTTATATACCAGAGGGGATTGCAGTACACCCCATAGGCCCCACGGACCGCTTGAAAGAAAGGGAGAAATTCCAAACATGTATTATATAAACCGGAACCAAAAAGTCGATTACAGTCCATAATACAGGCATCACAGACAGTGGATAATGCATCACATAGGCCTACAGTACTGCTGAAATCATGTAAGTATAATTTATTTTTAGAACAAGCAATGAAGCAAGGAAGCAAACAAACAAACAAACAAAAAAATCAAGGTATCAATGAAGACATTAACCAAGAAAACAAAGACATAGAGCTGTAGACTAATTTTGTTCATATACAATAAATTATGAAAGTAGAGCCTCCCGCGGATGGTGATAAGAGAATCAGATGACGATGCCCCAGGCACATGATGTCTACACACTTTAGTCCCACTCGCCACTATCCATATAGGCTTAGACATGTGTTTGCTATACGGCAACCGTCACGGGGCAATCCACACCAATTCTGTAGCCTATATATGACCGGATAGGCCTCCAAATGCAGCCAATGAGATGTTGAGCTGACAAGCCCATATCACAGGTGTGGATTTCTATTAACATTTATTTATCTTTATTATTGCCTGAACACTGGCCTGAGAAAGATCAGAAACTGGTACATTTACTGGTAGAAATTCCTTCTTGTCGACCTGATCTAGATATTTCCGGTTTGGGACAGGTAAATTGTAACTGGCCAATAGTATGAGAAGAGCTTCCTAACTGACCAATCACAATATAGTAAGGATATAACCGTTTCTGGCCTTCTTTATGGCAGTGTTCAGGCTAGAGATAAATCTTTGGACTAGCGTTAGTTCACAGATACTCACCACGTGGGGCTAGCGATTACAATAACTACTGCTAGGCCTACAGTTAAGTGCTACAGTATGGGTCTACTGAACAAATTTTGAAAATAATGAAGGAGACCCGGCCTTTGAATCTTCCCATCACCAGGGGCTCGTTTCGAAAATCTCATCTTAACTTTGTGTCATTTACGATAAAAAAGTTAAGATAATCTTAACTTTTAAATGATAAATGACCTAAACTATGTCAAAGTTTAGATAAGATTTTCTTATTGAAACGAACCCCTGACAGGGCTCGTTTCAATAAGAAAATCTCATCTTAACTTCCAGTCATTTACCATTAAGAAGTTAAGATGATTTTAAGATGACCTTTACTTTTTAATGATAAATGATCAAAGTTTAGATAAGATTTTCTTAGTGAAACGAGCCCTGTACAACTCCAGCTGCCGATTGCTTAGGTTCTAACAATTTTTAGTAAACATAAGGAATGCCTTCCACTCTTATTGACCCTGTCAGCGTGGGGACCGTCTTTATACGTCAGAATCTGATGTATACAGACGTCATGTTCTGGGGCCCGTCCCACTAAACATCTTAAAGTTAAGATAATCCTAACTTTTCTTATTTGCATTAGCAATTTGCATTAGAAACTTTTCTAATGCAAATAAGAGAAAGTTAAGATAATCCTAATTTTAAGATTCTTTACAGGATGAGCAAAGACGGTGAGAGGTATTTTATTTGGATTGCAAGTTGCTTGAAAGCATAGCCATATTTACACTCCCTACACTACAATACAATGTGTGTATGTATTTGTGTATTTTGTCTAGCAATTGTACCTCGTTTTAATTTTACAGAACACCCAACATCTCAGAGAGGGGGAGGGGTTGGTGCAGACAGACACTTGTGTGGTGAGTTGTCGGGAGTTTGAGACGCACGTGCTGTCGATGTTTACTTTGGGGACAACATACATCGTGCTCGGTCATATGCCTATGAGTAGAGGAGTAATATTTCGGTCACTTCCGGTATGTTCATTTTTTGACAGTATGTTTTTGTATGAGAGGATCAAGGTGGGTTATTTATTTTTTGAAGAAAAGATCGAGGCATATGTTCTGCATGGAATGTTTATTTTCTTCTGTCACATAACCTATCATGATCGCCATGTCACGTGATTTCGATATGCAAATTAGGCAAAGTTGAGCAGAAGTGAAATTCGGCCAGGGGTGGGTAATTTCGGTCAACTCCATCTAGAGCTCAATAAAACCTATTTCACAGCACTGGAGCACAATATATTTCTAAAATAATAAATTGTTTAATGCTTTTCCGTAATCAAGAGTTTTAAAATGGTTTATTAAGTTAAATTACAAAAATTGTGAGGTGTAGCATTATAAAAAATAAAATCAATGTTGGCCCATTACTATTACATCAATACATGATCGTATTGCCAGCCGAAATTATCCGCCTAAATTTGCCGGGAATGGAGGCTAATTTCGGTCAGTGGAGGGTAATTCCGATCATTTTCAATCACCTTATTATCGAAATATATAACTATTTATCGTTTACAAAAGCCAAAAAAAACATGGGATAGGCTGGTCTATTATTAATTTGTAGCCTATATATACATGTAATAACTCGAAAAAAATATTTGGGCACTTTTTTATTTCTGTTAAAATGACGCAGATGGAAGCCTATTAGTATTACTATTAGACCAAAAGCATTAGCTGAACAAAAAAGTAGAAAGCTGACGTTTTCAAGATAGCTTCGTAACGGCATCTGCATGGCGGTTGACACTGCTCTGCCCCCCAAATTTTGACTTTTTTATTTTCTTTTCAAATTGCTATCTTTAACTTGTAAACCCCCTAGGCACCCACCTGGGGTGTGGCCAAGTGGTGTTTGAAAGTTTTTTGGGTGAAAAAAGTGTTATTTGAGGGGTTTAAAGTATTTTTTAAAAACTCGATGTGCTTTTGCGCTTCCTTTGGCCGGCCGGCGATTCACTTGGCCTCCACAGGAAAGCATTACGAGTCTTTTGGCCGCTGGCTCAGTCATTTGGCCTCCCATAGCATAAGGTTATGTGCTTTTGCGATTCCTTTGGCCGGCCAGCCATTCACTTGGCCTCCACAGCAAAGCATTGTGTATCTTTTGGCCGCTGGCCTTAGTCATTTGGCCTCCCATAGACATAATGTATTGTGCCTTGGCGATTCTTTTGGCCTTTGGCCTGGAATATTTGGCCTTCCATAGCATAAGGTTATGTGCTTTTGCGCTTCCTTTGGCCGGCCAGCCATTCACTTGGCCTCCACAGCAAAGCAGTGTGTGTCTTTTGGCCGCTGGCCTTAGTCATTTGGCCTCCCATAGACATAATGTATTGTGCCTTGCCGATTCTTTTGGCCGCTGGCCTTAGTCATTTGGCCTCCCATAGCATAAGGTTATGTGCTTTTGCGCTTCCTTTGGCCGGCCAGCCATTCACTTGGCCTCCACAGCAAACCAGTGTGTGTCTTTTGGTCGCTGGCCTTAGTAATTTAGAAATGAAATGAAATGAATCGGGCTTTAGGCCACCTTTGTGCACATATAGGCTAAAATGGGCCAGGTGAACCTCCTGAGGATGGTGAGATGATTGGGATGACACTGTCCTCCAGACACAGGATTCGAAATTCGAGCCCTGGCGGTCTGAGGCCGAGCACGCTACCTCTCGGTCACGGAGGCTCCCCACAATACTAACTTTCACACGTGGATGGGCAAGAAACATTTGTGTTTCTTTCAAACCGCCGAGACCGGGAACCGAACCCCGAACTCTGGCGTGAAAGGCAGCGGTGCTAACCACTACCCTAGGGCCCCCGCCCTAGTAATTTAGACATAATGTATCGTGCCTTGGCGATTCTTTTGGCCGTCGGCCTCCCATAGCATAATGTACATTTGAACAACCCATTGAATACTATAACTTTGTCAGTTTTTAAGATATTTTTAAGTGTAATACATCATTGGAATCGCTCAGGCACCTAGTATTAACCTATCTTTGTCTTATGTCGATATCCTAGCAGTTTCTCTTGGCCGGCCGGTCTGTCTTTTGGCCACTGGTCGTATTCAGTTGGCCTTAGTCATTTGGCCTCCCATAGACATAATTATGTATTGTGCCTTGGCGATTCTTTTGGCTGCTGGCCTTAGTCATTTGGCCTCCCATAGCTTAATGTTATGTGCCTAGCTTCCTTTGGCCGGCCAGTCTGGAATATTTGGCCTCCCATACAAGTGAATGCTGTGATGACTTGGTTAATTTAGTAATGCCTGTTTGGACAATCTTTGTACAATTATAGCTTTGCCAATTTTCGTGATATCGTCAAACTAAATATACGATTGGAATCGCTTACTTAACTAGTATTTGTTATAATTCTCAGTAAGTGATAGCTAAAACAGAACTTATTTAAAAACGGTTTTAAATGAATAAAAACTTCAATAACTTAGGCACAGCGTCCGGACAAATGACAGATTATAGTGGTTAAAAAATGCTTTCTAGTGATATAACTATTGCCACTATATCTTAAATACTTTTTCTGGTAATAATTAAAAATCATGTTTCAATGGGGTTTTCAATGCAAATATTTATTTCAGTTGCGATGCCGTTAATACCTAGTGCACTGTTGGCTTTACAAGGTGCCTTACACCAATAATTAGCAGCTGACACCAGCGTTGGCAGGGGGTCAGCTAGGTGTGATAATCATCACAGTAAAATTAATAACTTCGTCAATTTTAGTGATACAGACATGACATAAAGATGTCCAGAAAGCTTATTCAATTCTGAAAACAATTATATAAATTATATTATGATAACACGGAAACTCGCAAAGTTATTAATTTAGAAAGGTAGGCACAGTACAGTTGTATTGCCGTGGCTGTGAAAGGCTGTTTAGCGAGGTGTGAACACATCCACAATACAGATCGCTAACTCAGTCAATTTTTGTGATACAGCCATGAAATAAAGATTTCCAAAAAGTTTATACGATTCTGAAAACAATGATATCAATTATATTATGATAACACGGAAACTCGCAAAGTTATTAATTTATAAATGTAGGCACTGTACAGCTGTGTTGCCGTGGTTGTGAGAGGCAGTTTAGCTAGGTGTGAACACCTCCACAGTATAGATTGCTACCTTAGTCAATTTTGGTGATACAGCCATGAAATAAAGATGTCCAGAAAGCTTATTCAATTATGCAAACAATGATATAAATTATATTATGATAACACGAAAAGTTATCAATTTAGAAAAATAGGCACGGTACAGCTGTGTTGCCGTGGCTGAGATAGGCAGTCAGCGAGGTGTGAACACCTCCCGAATGGAATATTTGGCCTCCTATAGCCATAATGTATTGTCCATAGCAGATTCTTTTGGCCGCCAGCCTGGAATATTTGGCCTCCTATAGCCATAATGTATTTTTCCTAGCAGATTCTTTTGGCCGCCAGCCTGGAATATCTGGCCTCCCATAGCCATAATGTATTGTCCATAGCAGATTCTTTTGGCCGGCCAGCCTGGAATATTTGGCCTCCCATAGACATAATGTATTGTCCATAGCAGATTCTTTTGGCCGGCCAGCCTGGAATATTTGGCCTCCCATAGCCATAATGTATTGTCCCTAGCAGATTCTTTTGGCCGCCAGCCTGGAATATCTGGCCTCCTATAGCCATAATGTATTGTTGCTAGCAGATTCTTTTGGCCGGCCAGCTCGGAATATCTGGCCTCCTATAACCATAATGTATTGTCCATAGCAGATTATTTTGGCCGCCAGCCTGGAATATCTGGCCTCCTATAGCCATAATATATTGTCCCTAGCAGATTCTTTTGGCCGCCAGCCTGGAATATCTGGCCTCCTATAGCCATAATATATTGTCCCTAGCAGATTCTTTTGGCCGGCCAGCTTGGAATATCTGGCCTCCTATAGCCATAATGTATTGTCCCTAGCTTTTTTTCTTTTGGCCGGCCAGTCTGGAATATTTGGCCTCCTATAGCCATAATGTATTTTTCCTAGCAGATTCTTTTTGCCGGCCAGTTTGGAATATTTGGCCTACCATAGCAATAATGTATTGCCCATAGCAAATTCTTTTGGCCGCCAGCCTGGAATATCTGGCCTCCTATAGCCATAATGTATTGTTGCTAGCAGATTCTTTTGGCCGGCCAGCTCGGAATATCTGGCCTCCTATAGCCATAATTTATTGTCCATAGCAGATTCTTTTGACCGCCAGCCTGGAATATCTGGCCTCCTATAGCCATAATATATTGTCCCTAGCAGATTCTTTTGGCCGCCAGCCTTGAATATCTGGCCTCCTATAGCCATAATATATTGTCCCTAGCAGATTCTTTTGGCCGGCCAGCTTGGAATATCTGGCCTCCTATAGCCATAATGTATTGTCCCTAGCTTTTTTTCTTTTGGCCGGCCACTCTGGAATATTTGGCCTCCTATAGCCATAATGTATTTTTCCTAGCAGATTCTTTTGGCCGGCCAGTTTCGAACTACAACCACACCTCAACCAACTACACTTAGAGCTACAACCACAGCTCAACCAACAACACTTAGAGCTACAACCACACCTCAACCAACTACACTTAGAGCTACAACCACAGCCCAACCAGCTACACTTAGAGCTACAACCACAGCTCATTCAGCTCTTTATGACGTCAACACAAGATCTGCCCACTATTCACTATTTCCAAATATAGCATAAACTATCATGTAGAGGTCTGTGATGCTGGCTTAACATTGAAGCGACACCAGTTCAACGTCTTATGTCTGCTTAATTGCACATGTAGATTTCTACAGCGAACATAATGGACACCGAGTCAATGACGTTTGTCTGGAGCCGTCACGACGAAGTAAAATAAAATATGCAATCGGTGCAAACTGCCCTACAGTTGAGTTCAATCTACAGCTATATTGCTATATGGGCTGATAAAGAATGTGATTATTTGTAATCCTGTCTTGCATTTCGGCAGCTTTGGACCGAATTTTTGGATTTACTTGAGTGTAAATATCGAAAATATATGTTGCAGAACAAATGTTACAAAGGGATGACATATGACGTCAAAACATTGTTCGAGTGAAGATTAAGTCTGGAGACTTCACTAGATCTTTAAAAATTATATTACTCAACCATGTGTGGCTTGCTAAATAAAAATAAACCCATTCGTTCACTTGTTTGAATTTATTTTAATCTTGTTGTAATAAATATTTTTCTGTTCTAAAGTTTTAGTTTTGAAATTTTGTGACTAAAAATATTTGCTTATTAGAAAAAATGGAAATGTCTACAGACCCGATTAAATTACAATTGCATATCGACGAGCTGAATTTTTTTACGATTGTATTTAAAACAAAGTAGCGTTATTTTTAATTAAGTAGTTTATCTTCAGGAGTGCGTGCGTGCGTGCGTGCGTGCGTGCGTGCGTGCGTGCGTGCGTGCGTGCGTGCGTGCGTGCGTGCGTGCGTGCGTGCGTGCGTGCGTGCGTGCGTGCGTGCGTGCCTTTTAAACATGTTAAAGCCATAATGTGACATCAATCAGCACGATTTGAAAATAGTTCAAATCTGCATAATTTTCACTCACTTGATGTTGTGGATCGCGTCAGCGAGACACTACTTTAAGTGGGTGAACATTCCAATTGAATAATTTGGCGGTTGAAGGGTCAATCCGTTTTATTTGCTTTTTAAATCACAGTACAGTTATCTGGAACGAAATATGTTTTCAAACATAATGATTTGCAAACATTCGAATTAAAATTTAAAAAAAATATGACTAATTTTCACGGATCTAATGTTGTGGGTCGCGGTAGCGAGACATAATTTTAAGTAAGTGAAAATTTAAATTTTATTTAACCTTTTAACCGCCAAATTATAAAATTGTAATTTTCACCCATTTGAAGTTGTGTCTCGCTGACGCGATCCACAATTTCAAGTGAGTGAAAATGATTCAGATTTGACAAAATGGGGGTCAACTCTTTTCAAATCGTGCTGATTGATGTCACATTGTGGCTTTAACATGCTTAAATATCGGCACTGAGTGTGGTAATAATTCAGTGAAAAACCCGATATATTCGGCACCGGCGGTTAAAGGGTTAATTCAGCGGTTTAACCCTTACAGCGCGGGGATCGACTTTAGTCGTCAGAATCTGACGTCTACAGACGTCAGATTCTGACGACTAAAGACGATCCCCGTACTGTAAGAATAAAAATATTTCTAGTGGTCATAGACCCATAACATAGGTATTCAAATAAATCAGAAAGAGCTAACCAAGACATTTATGATGGTTTCAAATTGAATAAAACCCTTTGGTCTCCATATTTTTTTTAAACAATTTAGAGCTTTAACCCGTTGAAGCCTGAATTCATCATTGTCATCTTTATTCACTACAAGCCGCGAATTGCTGTCGCAATTCTCGACTTGTAGTGAATGAAGAAGATTTGATGTGGGTGAAAAAGTGAAGAAAATTGCCACGTATTTGTAAACCAGTTTCATGGAAATTTTCATTCTAAAACCGTCAGTTGTAGGAAAATTAAGTCTGTTTTCGGGGATGTAAAATGATGCTTTAGTGTATCGTGAGGGCTTAAAGGGTTAAGGGTTAAGGGCTAAAATGGTACTTGGTCAGCATATAGGACTATGATGAGTCACAAGGACACATCCGAGTAAACGACAGTAAACGACAGGGGCGGATCCAGGAGCTAAAGGAGGCTTGACGTCGTGGCCTAATTTGTTTCGGAATATTTTGTCAAATTTCGAGTTTTAAGAAAAATTGACAAAAAAGCAGAGGGGGACCCCTCCCCTGCGCCTTCGTCTGTATCCGCCACTGCTACGAATTTGCCTGTGTAATTTCTTGTAATGGTGTAATTAACACGCTATGACACCATTATCGTATGACATGCAATTTGTCGCTGGGTTAATATTTAATCACCTGTTGTTGCTGAGGCCATTATATCATCCACATCATTGATGCCGAACCAATCACAAAAAGAGGCTCGACGTCCATTCGCTGGACACGATGACGATCATGTGGTTACCAGGTTATTATAATAACACCAGATATCAGCACCTGAGGCTAAAATTTACTAAAAATCCTAACTTATAGATCGAATCCAAATGAAATGAAATGAATGGGGTTTCAGGCCACCTTTGTGCATATATAGGCTAAACTGGGCCAGGAGAACCTCCTGGGGATGGTGAGATGAATAAGATGACACTGCCCTCCAGACACATTTTTCGAAATTCGAGTCTTCGCGGTCTGAGGCCGAGCACGCTACCTCTTGGTCAGGGAGGTTCCTCACAATATTAAATCTTTACGAGTGAGCGGTGAAGAAACATTTTGTAGATCTAATCAAGACTGTTTTTCTTATCGATAAAAAAAGTAAGGATGAATTCTAACTTTTCCAATCGGAAAGACAGTTAAGATAAGCTCAAAGTCAGGGTGTTTAGACTGGTGCGCCACGAGGCCTGTATTCTCGTACAAGTTACAATATATCGCAGATTTCGGATTGGTCGAGTTGGCCATCTCGACCAATCCGAAACCTGCGATATATCGTAACTTGAAGGCTACGAAGATACGGCCCCAGGGAACAACTGGAAGCATCGGAGTTGTTTCGTTTCACCGATCGATATAATAATATGTATCCTGTGACGGCCCCACCCATCACAATGTTTACCATGCTGCGCGTGCGCGTGTGCTTGTGTTGTTTATTCATTCTTTGTAATTAATATTTGTGAAACTGCCCTAGATTTGCATGTCATCATCATTGATTGTCTATCATGTCTATTTAGTATTATTTCTACGTCGCTCAATATGCTTTAGCCTACATCATTACCTGTGCAACATTAAACTTTTAGATAGATCAATATAGAGGTCGTTATTATTCATGGCCTCATTACCATCTATCACATGTGTGCATTGTCCATTATTTCATTAGTCGTGATTAGTCGGGAAGCACACGCATGCGCAGGTAATAAGAGGCAGTCTGTGAGAAAGCGCAGGTGTGCATTTGTAACGTTACAGTAGAGAATGGGACGTGGCGCGATGACAGAGCGTCTGACTGCCAGTCTTGCATGTATCCCGGGTTCGAACCCCGCTGATCCTGCGTGGGGTTTTCAGAGAAATGTCCTTGTTTCTCCCTTCTCTGTGTGACTAGGCGATCTCGTTAATGGCGGTCTCGTCGAGTTCAGATTGAAACCAATGTATCGACGTTAATTTCGCGCGGGGTGGGGACGCGCTGCGCGCTCTTATAGCAGTACAGTGATACACGTAGGGATATAGACGCCACGGCAATCGCCGTTATGTGAGTACATTTTAAATATTCATACAAACAGTTTGTTGTTTTGCAATTGTCAAAAGTAGAATAAAGTAGTGTGATACAAACCATTTGGCCAAAAAATAACGTTTAAATGTTTTTATTTCATTGTATTTGATCTGCCTAATATTAATCTTAGGATATCTGTATGTCATATATATTTACATCAATAGCTTGTTGATGAAGATGATATGTAAGCTATTAGCAGAGGTAGAAAAAACTGGATTTTCATTAGTTTACTTTGAAAATGCCATGGTGTAAAAATTAGTCTAAATTAGTTAGATACATTGCTGTTAACCCTTGTCCTGTTATGCCCGGATATATACGGGGTTAAGGATGTTTTAGATAAAGACAACTATCACTTAATTTTGATAAAATAGCTTTTAGTAGATGCTTACTTGATCCAATAATTTAATTTTAGACATGTCTATTTTTCATAAATAGTAATATTTTTCGACATTTATAGCTGGAAATTGCGTTAGCAATTCCAGCTTCAAATGTCGAAAAATACAATTGAAGCAATTCAGCAGGACAAGGGTTATTAACAGATATCAGCCAAGCTGATTTTTAATCATCAAACAGATTATCATTTGAACAGGCCATGTTGGTAAAATTTTTAAGGACAGAACGAAACATGTTTTCAATATCGAACACGGTAATTGACAACAAATGGTAATTAGTAATCCATTTTCTCTTCCAGAAATTCATCTTTCTTTCAATATTGGATACCAGGAAGATCTGCCGATGGCCATGTAGGCCTAATATTGTGTGTTTGTTGTCTTCACAATCGGATGCAGTTTTGTGATATAGATTTGTGCAGGTTTACTTTCACCCCTGATGTGTTACCTGATAAGGTGGCTAATGATTTAGGATTCTGCTTTAGAAAAATCGACCCAAGGATGCTATGCTACCTCTTAAGTAAGAACTGAACGACGGCGGTGATTGCCCGATCTCTCAATGTGACAGACTGAACCACTTTTCGATTGGTCGGGTGTAGAATACTAGACTTTGTCCACAAACTCTTTTGCTGTTTGATCTACATTGTCTTATTTCGTCATCTCATAATACTAAGGATGACCAATGTTTCAAAGTGAGAACGATACGGCATAATTCGCACAAGTTTTATTTTTCACTTTTGCTTCCCGGTCATTAGTAATGTGTGTCTGTTTGGTGAACTTTGATTAGCTGACAGCATCCTAGGATTGATAAGCAACGATGGAAAATGACACTATCACATCAGATATGCACCCTGTACTCTATAAACTCACTCTCGTATTAAAACCAACAGTATACGCAATTGCTTTCTTGGGAAATGCAGTGACTCTTGTTGCAATTCTTCGAAGTCCTCATTTGCGAACATTTACAAATGCCTTGATAATAAGTTTGGCAGTGGCTGACATGCTAGTGGGGATGAATGGATTAATTGGGTTTATGCTGACAGAGGTGATATTTCTGCACAAATATAATGAGTCCGAGAGTATTGTATTTGAGTTTATAGTGCCAGCCACCACGGATTTGCCGATGATGGCGTCTATATTACATCTAGTGGCCCTAAGTGTAGAGAGGTCCATAGCTATATTTATGCCACTGCGACACAGAACAATCGTTGGAGAGAAGTTTATGAAGATTGCTATAATTATAGTTTGGAGCTTTGGTTTCTGTTTGTCTCTCGTACTTATTCCCATGCGGTTGATGATCAATACAGAAGGTTCAACATATCCATATGCATTGTATGCGACGGTAGCCTCCAACATTATTTACCTGATAATTATGCTGTCACTATTGGTGATGGGATTTAAAACAATAATTGTAGTACGAGAAAAAACCCGTACCGTGCCAGGTCAAAATAGACCAGGTGGTACAATAACCGGAAATATTAAAGCCACCAAGAGGATATCGTTGTTACTGTTGGCTTATATATTCAACTTTGGTCCTCACAGCTTAACAATGTTTGTTTATATGTATCCATCAAAATATAAATATTTTATTAGCAATGTAATGCCATTTCTTATCATTTTAGTGTTGTTTAATTCATGCTTGAATGTTGTTATATACTCGACCAGCTCGACTAAATATAAAAAGGCATACAAATCACTATTCAATCATTTGTCTGAGCTGGTAAATTGTTGCCCTAATAAAATATAGCTTTTGCATGGTGGTATAAGTGTTAACATATTTAATTGAGGTACATGTATTTAATATATTCATTTCAAAATTAAAATAAATTCGGTGTTAAAATGTTAGGTAATTTACAACCACCCGAAGTTGTGTCTCGCTACCGCGACCCAGAACTTCGAGTAGGTCAAAAATGACTTATATGTGTTTAGTTTAGGACCAAGCATTTACAAATATTTATGTTTAAAAACACACTTCATTCCCAATAATTGTGATTTAATATGCCAGGAAAACAATAAAAACAATTTTAAATATCCATGCTTAGCCTTAAAGCGCAAAGCACGTCTATAGCCGTTTTTTCTGTTTGTCCATAAGAAAATAGTAGCAAAAATGTGCATTAAATTAAAAAAATTGTCATATACTCTGATTGACATTGTACACAAATAAAAAAATACCCACTTGAAGTTGTGGGTCGCGGTAGAGAGACACAACTTCAATTGGGTATTTTTTCAAATTTAAATTAGCGCTTTAAATGTTAACTCATGATTTTTTTGTTTCTATTTTGCATTTGCTTGAAGCTGGAATTTCAATCGCTTTTTACAGCTTCTTCAAATGACGAGAAATAACTCTGTTTACGAGAAATAATTATATCTGAAAGGAAATTGTTTGATTAACTGTTTATTTATCGCAAACTTTTGTGGAGATATATGATATGGCTTGAACATTGCATGACAACGTGCGCCTATATCGCTCCCTTACCTGAAAGGGTTTAACTGCAAATTCACAAAGTGACAATCACACCCTTTGATCGCTAAGGGTGCGAAACAGTCCCACCAAAAAATGGGAAAAGTAAGATGTAAATGAGGCAGCTTCCAGCAAAACAACAACAACAGAACAAATTAGAGCACCCATCCAATCTGATCAATCAAGTGGATGTACGCAGAACTTATCGTTAATACATTTGGACACTGTGTAATTATGTGTTTTATTGCATCCTATTATATTTAGTCTCGGGTTTGATATATGCCTATAATTCGGACACAATTACAAACATTTACTGCCGTTAATATTTTTTATTTGCTACACAAAACGTATACTAAATACAATAATTAACATTCCAATAATTCGGTTCAATATGTGCAAGACGTTCCACGGAGTCCAATGTAGTATTCATGGTTGCATGGTTGCAATGGACAAATGGGAGTGACATCGACTGAAACAAATTAATAGTTATTTTAGGCCTACTATATAATTGGTAGAGCATTAGCAATATTAGCTCAACGTAAGCTATATTAGAATACAGACCTAATTATAATACAAAGGGCGTAATTGCCAGATTTGCCAAGAAAGTTTTCGTCTAATTATACTATTAATATAGATAGTATTTGTAATAGTATAAATATACTCTTGTATTCAAATATTATAGCAACCAGGCACGCATCCAAGGGGCGGGGGGGGGGGGGTAGGGTATGGTTATTCTTGAAAAAACTCCTAAGTTGAACTATACATACAACACCAGTGACCCAGTGCTGGTATTTCTTATTTTTGAAATGGTTGCCCAAAATAAGAAATCAGGAATTTCGTCTCCATATCTAGCCTAACTGGTAAAAGCGCAGCACAAAAAATAAAAAAACCTTTTGCAGTTCTAATTTATGGACATGTTCACATCATAATTATGGTCATATTAATAAGCCAAAATAATATCACCGATTTTTTATGATTTTAGCCTGAGCCAGACCCTTTAACATCTAAAGCTATGGACATGTTCACATCATATGGTCATATTAATAAGCCAAAATAAAATCACCGATTTTTTATGATTTTAGCCTGAGCCGGTCCCTTCAACATCTAGGCTCTACCACAAAATATTGAATCATAATTACATTTACATTAACCCTTATCCTACTAAGGTAATTAACCCTTTAAGCCCTCACGATGCAATAAAGCATCATTTTACATCCCTAAAAAACAGACTTAATTTTCCTACAACCAAGGGTTTTAGAACGACAATTTCCATGAAACTGGTTTACCAATACATGGCAATTTTCTTTAATTTTTTCACCCACATCAAATCATTTTCATCCACTACAAGTCGAGAATTGCGACAGCAATTCGCGGCTTGTAGTGGATGAAGATGACGATGGTAAATTCAGGCTCGAAAGGGTTAATTCATATTTTCAGCCACTTGAAGTTGTGTCTCGCTACCGCGACCCACAACTTCAAGTGGCCGAAAATTACTCATGTTCAACTTGAGCATATTTTTTTGCAATAACAGTGATTTGGTCGACCAAATAAAACCGATTAAAAACGAAAATAGTCGTGATAAGTAGAATCATACGCGTGAAAGCTTTTGAACGTATTGACACGTACAGCAGGCCATATACTGTGAAACTCACTGACCTTGACCTCCTTTGTTTTCACTGAGCTGGCTAATACAATGAAGTATGGGGAGGGGTCTTATATAAACTTGTTTTCACCGAGTGACGTCACTGCGTTTTACAGAATAAAGTATTGGGGAGGGGGTGCTATATAACCTTGTTTTCACCAAGTGACGTCACTGCGTTTCACAGAATATCTCTTCCTAAGATTCAGTGGTGATAATTACCATATACATCCAGTGATGTCACAGTGGTGTTTTCTCTGTAGCTTTATTTGCGCATGTGTTGCTGGTATGATCACACATCTTGGTGACGTCATTCCACATGTGCCCTGCTGGGCATGCGTAACCCCGTGACTTACCATGGTGACACTTGACGTAACCTCCACACCCGCCGCATGATTGGTAGTTACCGTTTGGAATGGAGTCACAGGTGAAGGTACAAATACCAGTTGCAGGAGCTGCTCATAAAAAATATACTATAATATAATAAGCATAATAATTATAATATAATAATCTATAAAATAATTATAATATAATAGATAATAATTACTATAAGATGGATAATAATATGATAAAATAAAATATAAATTGAATATAAAAATTGAATATAAAAAAATAAAATAAAATAAAATAAAATAAAATGTAATATAATATAATATAATATAATATAATATAATTAATTAATCAAATATAATTAATAAATCAAATATAATAAATATAATATAATATAATATAATATAATATAATATAATATAATATAATATAATATAATATCATATCATATCATATCATATACATTAAGTTGACCACCAGCCACTGCATCAGATAATATATCAGATAAGCGTAGATTTACCAATACAGGTGCCAGATGTGTCTTCACAAGATTTCAAGTTGTCATCCCAGAGTTTCCCACATGGACAGTTGACAAAGCTCGGTCTTCCATGATAACATACCATGTAGATACTGCAGGATCCACACCATTGATTAGGACCGTCATTATGATCCCAGAACCAGAAGCGGCTGCAGTCCACCATACAGGCCCCACAGACAGCTGGAAGAAAGGGAGGAAATACCAAGCATGAGATATTATTTACCAGAACCAGAAGCGGCTGCAGTCCACCATACAGGCCCCACAGACAGCTGAAAGAAAGGGAGGGAATACCAAGCATGAGATATTATATACCAGAACCAGAAGCGGCTGCAGTCCACCATACAGGCCCCACAGACAGCTGGAAGAAAGGGAGGAAATACCAAGCATGAGATATTATATACCAGGACCAGAAGCGGCTGCAGTCCACCATACAGGCCCCACAGACAGCTGGAAGAAAGGGAGAAATACCAAGCATGAGATATTATATACCAGGACCAGAAGCGGCTGCAGTCCACCATACAGGCCCCACAGACAGCTGAAAGAAAGGGAGGGAATACCAAGCATGATATATTATATACCAGAACCAGAAGCGGCTGCAGTCCACCATACAGGCCCCACAGACAGCTGGAAGAAAGGGAGAAAATACCGAGCATGAGATATTATAAACGAGAACCAGAAGCGGCTGCAGTCCACCATACAGGCTCCACAGACAGCTGGAAGAAAGGGTGGAAATACCAAGCATGAGATATTATATACCAGGACCAGAAGCGGCTGCAGTCCACCATACAGGCCCCACAGACAGCTGGAAGAAAGGGAGGAAATACCAAGCATGAGATATTATATACCAGGACCAGAAGCGGCTGCAGTCCACCATACAGGCTCCACGGACAGCTGAAAGAAAGAGAAAAATACCGAGCATGAGATATTATAAACGAGAACCAGAAGCGGCTGCAGTCCACCATACAGGCCCCACAGACAGCTGGAAGAAAGGGAGGAAATACCAAGCATGAGATATTTTATACGAGAACCAGAAGCGGCTGCAGTCCACCATACAGGCTCCACAGACAGCTGAAAGAAATGGGGAAATACCGAGCATGAGATATTATATACCAGAACCAGAAGCGGCTGCAGTCCACCGTACAGGCCCCACGGACAGCTGGAAGAAAGACAGAAATAACAAGCATGAGATATTATATACCAGAACCAGAAGCGGCTGCAGTCCACCATACAGGCCCCACGGACAGCTGGAAGAAAGACAGAAATAACAAGCATGAGATATTATATACCAGAACCAGAAGCGGCTGCAGTCCACCATACAGGCCCCACAGACAGTTGGAAGAAATGGGGAAATACGAAGCATGAGATATTATATACAAGAACCAGGAGCGGCTGCAGTCCACCATACAGGCCCCACGGACAGCTGAAAAAAAGGGGGAAATACCAAGCATGAGATATTATATACGAGAACCAGAAGCGGCTGCAGTCCACCATACAGGCCCCACGGACAGCTGAAAGAAAGGGGGAAATACCAAGTATGTGATATTATATACCAGAACCATAAGCGGCTGCAGTCCACCATACAGGCCCCACAGACAACTGGAAGAAAGGGAGGAAATACCAAGCATGAGATATTATATACCAAAACCAGAAGCGGCTGCAGTCCACCATACAGGCCCCACAGACAGCTGGAAGAAAGGGAGGAAATACCAAGTATGTGATATTATATACCAGAACCAGAAGCGGCTGCAGTTCACCATACAGACCCCACAGACAGCTGGGAGAATAGGAGGAAATACCAAGCATGAGATATTATATACCAGAACCAGAAGCGGCTGCAGTCCACCATACAGGCCCCACGGACAGCTGAAAGAAAGAGAAAAATACCGAGCATGTTATATTATATACGAGAACCAGAAGCGGCTGTAGTCCACCATACAGGCCCCACGGACAGCTGAAAGAAAGAGAAAAATACCGAGCCTGAGATATTATATACAAGAACCAGAAGCGGCTGCAGTCCACCATACAGGCCCCACGGACAGCTGAAAGAAAGGGAAAAATACCGAGCATGAGATATTATATACGAGAACCAGAAGCGGCTGCAGTCCCCCATACAGGCCCCACGGACAGCTGAAAGAAAGGGAAAAATACCAAGCATGAGATATTATATACCAGAACCAGAAGCGGCTGCAGTGCACCATACAGGCCCCACGGAAAGCTGGAAGGGAGGAAATACCAAGTATGTGATATTATATACCAGAACCAGAAGCGACTGCAGTCCACCATACAGGCCCCACAGACAGTTGAAAGAAAGCCAGAAATACCAAGCATGAGATATTATATACCAGAACCTTAAGCGGCTGCAATCCACCATACAGGCCCCACGGACAGCTTAAAGAAAGACAGAAATAACAAGCATGAGATATTATATACCAGAACCTGAAACGGCTGCAGTCCACCATACAAGCCACACAGACAGCTGAATGAAAGCGAGAAATACCAAGCATGAGATATTATATACCAGAACCTTAAGCGGCTGCAGTCCACCATACAGGCCCCACAGACAGCTGGAAGAAAGGGAGGAAATACCAAGCATGAGATATTATATACGAGAACCAGAAGCGGCTGCGGTCCACCATACAGGCCCCACAGACAGCTGGAAGAAAGGGAGGGAATACCGAGCATGAGATATTATATACCAGAACCAGAAGCGGCTGCAGTCCATCATACAGGCCCCACGGACAGCTGAAAGAAAGGGAGGAATACCAAGCATTTATTATATGCCTGAACCAGAAAGTCAAACGATTGTAGTCCATAATACAGGCATCATGAAATCATATAGGTATAATCTATTTTCAGAACAAGCAATGATGCAAGGAAGCAAGCAAGCAATGATACAAGGGAGTGAGCAAACAATCATGCAATGAAGCACGCGACCACGCATGCAAGCAAGCATGCAAGCAAGCAATCTCGCAAGCAAGCAAGCAAGCAAGCAAGCAAACAAGCAAGCAAGGAAGCAAGACAAGCAAGAAATAAGCACACAAACAAACAAACAAACAAGCAAACTAACAAACAAACAAACGAACAAGCAAGCAAGCAAGCGTGCAAGCAAGCAAGCAAGAAACGAACGAACGAACGAAAACAAACAAAATCACAAACAAATCAAGATATCAATCAAGAAATTACCCAAGAAAACAAAGAAATAGAGCTGTAGACTAAGTTTGTTCATATACATACTAAATTATAAAAGTAGAGCTTCTCGCGGATGGTGATAAGAGAATCAGATGACATCAGACAATGCCCCAGGCACATAATTATTTCCGGACACCGTCCCGGGCCAATCCTCACCAATTCTGTATATGACCGGATAGGCCTACAAATGCAGCCAATGAGATGTTGAGCTGACAAGCTCATATCACAGGTGCGGATTTCTTATAACATTTATTTATCTTTATTATTGCCTGATATAATGGAAAACACTGGCCTGATCTAAAAAAGTTCAGAAACTGGTACATGGTGGGGATTCCCTCTTGTTGACCTGATCTAGATATTTCCGGTTTGAGTATTTTGTGAAAAGTAGGTCTGGGAGAAGTAAATCGCAATTGGCCAATAGTATGAAAAGAACTTCCAAACTGACCGATCACAATTATAGTCTAGTAAAGATATAACCTTTTCTGGCCTTCTTTAGGGCAGTTTTCACAGGCTGGAGCTCATTTTCTGGACTATCGTTAGTTCACAGATACTCACCACGTGGGGCTAGCTATTACAATAACTACTGCTTGGCCTACAGGCTACATGTAGTGCCACATTATGATTAGGACCTATAGCGGGAGTATAGGTCTACTGAACAGATGTTGAAAATAATGAAGGAGCCCCGGCCCGGGCTCTGGGGCTCGTTTCACTAAGAAAATCTCATCCTTCTTCTGAAAAAAATGAATTATCAATTAATAATTATAAATATAATTTCGATCTAGATCAATGCAATGAAATGAAATGAAATGAATCGGGCTTTAGGCCACCTTTGTGCACATATAGGCTAAACTGGGCCAGGAGAACCTCCTGAGGATGGTGAGATGATTGAGATGACACTGTCCTCCAGACACAGGATTCGAAATTCGAGCCCTGGCGGTCTGAGGCCGAGCACGCTACCTCTCGGTCACAGAGGCTCCCCACAATACTAACTTTCACACGTGGATGGGGAAGAAACAATTTTGTTTCTTTCAAACCGCCGAGACCGGGAACCGAACCCCGGACTCTGGCGTGAAAGGCAGCGGTGCTAACCACTACCCTAGGGCCCCCGCCCAGATCAATGCAATGGTGAATCCCGAATCTAAGAAGCAGGGGCATTGCAAGTAAAGCCGCACAGTGGGGGCGGGCCTACGAGGCTACATCAATAGACCTAATCGTCATTCCATATTTGATAATGATATTAAGCACAGCATGTGAGCATATTACAAGTCACAAGGCATATATCGAGACGTCCTACTCCTAGTCCACGCCATTCTATATTAAACATTGTCTATTCTATTGAATTTGACGTGTTATTTTATAAAATAAAATAAAAATTATTCACATTTTTATTCACCCAACTCAGCTCAAGGTAAACGACAATGTGAATAATGGGCCTACGTTACAGTGTATTTTTTATTTTTGTTTTACGGTAGGCCTAAATACTAAAATGACACAAAACGTGGTTGTGATTCTCGATAACTGGGCGTAGAACTACTTTGTACGACCTTTAATCTTTATATCAGTGTAAGTCACTCACCTGTGTTGGTTGAACACAAGAAAAACAACACTAGCAATCGCATCGCGAAAGGTCCAAATGTCTTATTATAATTCAAGTAGACTATGCTATCTAACGTTATCAACAAATTAGATCTATTCTAATGCTAGACCTTATCAGTTCATAAGCTAACATCAAATTAATAAATAATTATCGCTCGGTGATAGTCACCATGGTGACGTTATCTGATAATAGATGGAATATGTCTAATTATGACGCAATAGTTTCATTTTGATAAAAGTAAAACAATAAAGAAAAAAATGCTCTCCTCGCACATAGTGGTCTCACCACCCTAAATGATCCTAAATCCAAGGGGGGGGGGGGGGTGGCTGGAGAGTGCGTACATAAATTAGGGGCCTACTGCTTTATATGTTTGTCTCTGCTTCTGGTGAAATACTAAAAAATACAGGAATGTTGTAATTTTGTCGATTATATGAAAGCACGCATTGTTTCCTTTATGTGTGATATAAGATAGGCCTATAACTGTGTTATTAGTTTTTCGTATGGATAAAGGGGTTGAGAAGGAAGTGTGCGTTTCTGGGAATGGGCATAAGAATATACCTTTTTGCCCACAAGGGAGAGTACCTCAAAACGGAACAAGTTGGCATACCATTTTCAAAACTGCTTAAAGGCTTTATTATGGTGCATCACATAGGGGTGTAAGCCGGGACGAAAATGGGGAAATCCGCCCTTAGAATGTTGGTATTATACGTGTTTCAATGGGATTGGCATTTGGGGTCTCACCACCCCAAATGTCAATCCCATTGAAACACATGTAAGGGGCGAAGCTGGTATAACGTCTAGTGTCACACTAATACGTGTCAGATGGAAGGCGCCTGCAATCAATGCTAAAACAGCATACATTCCACGTTTAATCTCACAATATGTTGAAGAAATATTATTGGTGTAATGTTAAACAACAACATTAAGCCAACATTGGATCAACGTAGGTTTAGGAACCTGAAGTGTTTACCAGGCTGATATATCGGCAAATACGGATTATTTGTAGCATATAACCTCTTCGACCCACAAACTCCTCGACCCACAATCCCCTCGATCGACAACTCCCTTAACAGACAACCCCTCGACCGACAACCCCCTCGTTCCAAAACCCCCTCGACCCATAACCCCCTGGAGTAGTTTTATCCCGATAGATATAGTAACCAAATATTTCTACTTCAAGTACATCACAGAATACATATATCACCATAAATCAAAACACAATGTTACAGCATTGAAACGACGTTGGGCAAAGTCCCGTATTACTGTCACATGGTATCATTATCTCCCGGTCGAAATGCTTGTGTGATTGCCGACAATGCCCCGTATGTACCCACAAAAACCCTTAAATATAATTAGGTACCCTTACGTAGACCCTACCCTTAAAACCCTTGAATACCCGTAAATTTAATTAAAAACCTTAAAACCTGGTAAGTACTACCCTACACATACATACCTTTAAAACCCGTATATAGGCCTAACCTTATATATCACAAAGTTACCTTAACTATACTTAAGTATACCTAACTGCTCCTAACAACCCAGAACTTATTCCTAATTTACACTTAACTATACTTAGCTACTGGTAACTGCCGTTTCGTCGATTAAATATGTGTATACATACGTTAGTCTATTTATATTAGCATGATGTAGTAAATAAATAAAAAATGTAACCTTCTATTGACCCATTAATACAAAATTTCATTACATGTCGAGTTGTTTAACTTCTAAAATAAACGCCGCATGTCTATTGACAATAGTATGTGCAAAATGGCATGGAAAGTGGTTCAGAATTGACTGAGGAATAGATGATTGAATAAATGAATAAACAAAAAAAATCATGCATGAATAGGGTTTTAGTCCTCTTTTGTGCACATATAGGCTAAACTGGGCCAGGGGAACATTCTGAGGCTGGTGAGATGACACTGCCGTCCAGACACATGATTAAAACTTCGAACCCTGGGGTCTGAGGCCGAGCTTGCTACCTCTCGGCCACGAAGGCTTCCGGCCACAATATTGAATATTTAGGAGTGAGCAGGGAAGAAACATGTTTGTTTCTTTGAAATTTGAATGTCAGAGCTGGGTTCGAACCAGTGATCTCAACATCCCAAGCAACAGCTTTAACGGCTGCCTAGGGTAGTGGTTAGCGCTAGAGTGCGGGGTTCGTTTCCCGGGCTTGGCGGTTTGAAAGAAACAAAAATGTTTCCTCCTTCTTGTATTGTAGGAGCCTCCGTGACCGAGAAGTAGCGTACTCGGCCTCAGACTCCCAGGGTTTAAATTTTAAATCCTGTGTCTGGAGGACAGTGTCATCTCACGCATTTCACCATCCTCAGGAAGTTCTCCTGGCCCAATTTAGCCTGTATGTGCACAAAAGTGGCCTAAAGCCCGATTCATCACATTTTTTCCTCGCCTGAATTGACTGAGGAATCCGCGAAATTCATTCAGCCTGGTTAATTCATTTAATTTGAATCAGAATAAAGGTAGTTTCTTGTTTAAAAGCGGGAATATTCTGGGAGGCTGGGGTAGATTCTGGGATCCAAAGAAACCTCACCAAATCACAAAAAAGGGGATAGATCCTGGGAGGGAGGGGTAGATTCTGGGAACCCCCAGGATCTATCATCTGGAATCTACCCCGGGAGATCCCAGAATCTACCCGGGTATAGTTTCAAGGGGGGTATAATCTGGGGTGTTACACCGGCATTGTAATGCCACTTTAAACAAGACGTTGCGTTGTGTTGGTACTTACACAACAGTGGTACAGCGCTGTATGAGCTATGACAGTCTTAATAAATCTTACTCCACATTTAAGAGAACCGTAATCATGGTAATAAAGTACTTGTTCACTGACTGACATCATTTGTCCGGTGCTGGCGCTATGTCGGCTCAGTGTCTAGCAATTGGGCCAACATTGTGCAAATTTTACGCAACTACCGTTTTAGCGTTACAATACAACAAGCACGAGACATTAAACCAATAGTAGAGTCCCCCCCCCCCTCCACCGCCTGCAACGTTGGCCCAACATTAAAGCAAAATTGGTTCAATGCATCATGTGTAATTTCAAAATAACGCGACAACATTGTTCCGCTTCAATTATAGCTCCAATCACCGTATCACTTGTAAATGCTATATATAAACATATCTTCTTGTTTTCTACAGACACGACTTATGTTTTGTTTAGGAATAGCTATTTAATCATCGTGTGAACTACACATGGAAACTAGTACATGTACTACACAGGACAAACCATTAGCAGCAATATATTGTAAATAAAAAAGGTGCACTTTTGTAAAAAGTTGATATAAAACATAAAATATGCATTCAATATAGTGATTAGAGTTTAAAGGGCTTTGGTTGGAATAATATTGGCCCAGCGCAAACAGCGGCCAAGCACTACATCAGCATTGGGTCAATCTGTCATGGTATCTGGTGTTTCTGGCGCCAGAATAAAAAGCGTCACCTGCATAGTCACCCGTATGCAGTAGTCAGAAAACACGGTACAATCACCCAATGCTGTTTCAATGTCGAGCCAGCGTCGAAGACTGTGGGTCAACATTGAAACAGCATTGGTTTAATGCCACGTGTTTGCGCAAAGTATACAGCAGACCCAGTGATGGATTAGTGTTGGGCCAGCCAAGTAATGAATGAATGTTGGCCATTACCGGCGATGGTAGTGGAAGGAATACACGTTGAAGATACATTTAAACTTGTCTCCTTGGTTTTTTTCTCAATTATATCAGAGATTTTACTAATAAACAATCTCTGATTATATTCTGAACATTTAGGATTCTGGCCCATGAGAAAGATAATTACACTATTATGCTTAGAATATATTAAGCCGATTTTTTGTCTATAGCACTCAAACAGACTCAAGCCGAGCCTTGGAGTTCGGAAACTCCTGTTCTAGTTTTATTCAGGAATAGCTATTCAATCATCGTGTGAACTACACATGTACCACTCAGGACAAGTACTTAGAAGCGTGATGTAAATAAAGAGGTGCATTTTTGTAATAAGTTGATGTAGGTAATTGAACTAGTTTTTAAATAATGTCAAAGTATTCATTAAGTCATTTTTCAATATAATAGCCTAACGGATGGTAAACGAATAAATTTACATTAACTGGATGTTCCATATCACGTCTATGATTATTAATGAGTTGTCAGTTATTTTGAATCAATGTAAGATGATCAGTACTCGTAAGTACTCGTACTTTTAAAAAGTACAAATACTGAGTAGGCCTACCGACGGGTACTGCAAAATCGGTACTCGAGTACCGAAGTACCAAAGTAATGAGTATTTTGGCCCAAAGCCTGGATCATTCACCTTGTTCATGCATTGTTTATTTAACGGTCCCGTGGCCCATGGTATACTGGACTATATTAATATATAATATACTTCTGACAATAGGCAACACCAAATTGATTCTATGTGCTATATGTAGTAGCCTCACATCTTTTGTGCCACATACAGAAAAATAAATACACACACAAAAACTTACAAAGTATAGTATTACTGATGATACAGCAACACATTGAGCCTAATCCACGCAGTGCCATAGTTAGGCCTAATATGACTGCTACAATGTAAAGTATCATATAAAACGCAGCAATGGACGCGTTTTCTTGCTGCAAGTTGCATTAGTGCATCCTGTTTCAAATCAAAAAGACATATATAGGACAGAAAGGGAAACATTTTCAGATTTTTTCAATTTTAAGTAAAAGATATGTTTTCTTCTATTTGAGCATTATAAATTTTAACCAAATTTATCGGTATAAATAAATTAAAATAAAACAAAGAAAGACGGTCCCTGCATTGAAAGAATTAAACAAATTATAATGACCGTAAGCCCATGATATATATATTTAAATGAAGTGGAAATAGCTAACTAAGACATTATGATGATTACATTATGATGATCAATTTAAAAAAAACCTTTGGTCGCCATTGTTTATGCAAAAATATTTCAGCTTTGTAAGCAGTTCAGTTGTTTGCGTTTGTCAGCATCCCTATAATAACAATATTCATTTATGCCCCATTGAATCAGTTTATGCTCAGGAACAATAATATTTATAACACGACAAATACGAGCCGCTGAACCAATGTTAGTCTAATGTTGGGCCATCATCGCAGAATGTGAACCAGCAATAAAGAAACATCGTTTCCACGTTTCATGTCGTTTAAAACACAGCCAGTCATCTCCGGTTGATTTGGTATCAACTTATTTATGGGATTTCCAAGTAGCAATGTGCTAATGCAAAGGATCTCCTGTAGGGGAGGACGATGAGAACTGGCACATTTTCATACACATAATAAATCTGTTATTGTACTTGTCTAATAGCTCAGAACCAAAAAATAAAAGTGATACATGGACTTCTCCCCAGACGAATTCCGAAGAGGCCCCAAAAATACCCCTTGTGCATTTTTTTTATTTCAAGCTGGCCGCCACCATGTAACGCCATTTTCGAAAAAACAGGGGTATACCATAATTCCTCACTTTTGCAGTTAGAAAAAACCCATGGAGTCTAGCACTTATTTAAATCACCAAGATTTTATTATGTTGAATTTATCAACATAAATCCCACATAGTTAAATGTTATGTAACACTATATAACTTCATTTTCATAACAGAAGTATACCCCAATTCCTCACTTTTGCAGTTAAAAATATTTTGGTGCCTCTACACATGTCTTAAGGTACAAAAAGCTCATCAACAGGATCAGGAATTATATCATTCCTTTTCTCATCTCCACAAATCCAAGATGGATATTATGTCAAGCGCCCCCCCCCCCCCCTCAGAAAATCACTTACATGCCATAATCATCATGTTGTTGAAACTTTTTTTCAGAGCCATGGAAGCTAGAATATATTTCCATCACCAATTTTTATAATGTGCTTATCAACACAAAATCCAACATGGCTGCCATATTGGTAAGCTCTTTTAGCGCAGGTGCCACGATTAAGCGATGTCCAACTGCTTTTTCATATGGGAATATAGATATAGATTTATCAAATTATGTCAGAAATCATTGATTAAAAATTCTAACATGTCTCATTTTTAAATATAAGGGTATTTTTCATTCATTTGAAGCTTGAGCGTAAGAAATTCCAGTTTCAAACCCAGCGAAAAATTCCGATGTAGGTATTTTATATAGTAGGCCTATGTAAAATGTTTTTCGATTATTAGTTGTGATTATTCTAGGATATGAATATAAGCTAATTTTGTGTGAATGTACATAATAACAGAGCTAAGTACAATATTACACCAGCTTGAACACGTGTCCTACGAAACTGTTGGTTATTTACAATTTTACATGTACTACTAAATAAAAAAATGTTTTAAGTCACATCATTTTACTGGGAGAGTTTGGTCATCTATAGGCCTACGTAGTTTGGTCAATTTCCTGAAAATGGTAATAAATATCTTGGATTATAGATTAGAATATTCAGATATTTTATTTGAATATTAGTGTATTACGTAATAAATATATGACATTGTATGATATTGCAATGTGATATTACATTGAAATGTCAGAATATGACATCAAATTAGAGGATGTGACAGTTTAACGTTTAACGTTTTATGTCAGGATATATGAATTTGATATCAGGATATGACACTTTAATATCATGATATGTAATATAATGTCCAAACATTGGTGTTTAATATAGCACTATGACATTTTAATGTCAGGATATGACATTTGAATATTAGGATATGGTACTTGAATATTATGACTTTATACATTGATGAAATGACACATTGAGGTCACAATATAGCATTGTAATGTGATGATGTGTCATTATAATGACAAACATACTATTTAATATCGAATATTGTATAATAGACTTGTCGGATTATGACATTAAAATAGTAAAAACATAAAAAAAACAGTTCGAAGTCAGGATCTGGCATATTTATGCCAGGATATTGGATGGTAATTTATAAGAATATAACACTTTAACGTCATGAGATGGTAATATAATGTCCAAATTTTGTCCTTTTATATCACACAATAAGATTTGAATGTCAAGATATTCCATTTATGATAGGATATGACATTATCAAATCAAGATATGGCGGGCTTGGCGTCATTCTAATGTGACATTATAATGACTGAATATGACACTACAATATTTTAATGTGACCATAGAATGTCTGGATATGTCACTTTAAAGTCTGGATATGGCATTTTAATGTCAGGATATTATATTGTCATGTCAAGGTATAACATTTCAATAACATTATATTGAGAGACGCACGTTACCATATGGTAATACAGAATCGACATAGAACATTCCAATATCAGATAAATCGCAATATAATTCAGTGAGTAACCACCATATCCTGCATTTATAAAGCTGTATCCAGACATCATAACGTCATTTTACTATAATAAAAAGCAATATTTAGACATTACAAAACCATATATCAAGACGTTAATGAATGATTCAACTGCAAAACGCGCATGCCTGGGACGGTCAAGTGTAGGCCAACAGTAGCCTATTGAGCACAGATTGACGGAATTAAAATAGCCACTGAACTGATTACAAGATACTACTTAAACGGGACATTGATCCAATGCTGTTTTAATGCTAGGCCAACGTCTGCGATGCTCACCCAACATTGAGCCAACATTGAATAAATGTACAATGTTTGAGAGAAAGTCCGCCTGCCCAGCAAACACAAGACATTTATATAACATTTGAGTGCAGATTGACGGAATTAATATAGCCACTGAACTGATTACAAGATACTACTTAAACGGGACATTGATCCAATGCTGTTTTAATGCTAGGCCAACGTCTGCGACGCTGGCCCAACATTGCACCAACATTGAATAAATGTACACTGTTTGAGAGAAAGTCCTCCTGCCCAGCAAACACAAGACATTTGTATAACATTTATACAACGTCGGCCCAACGTCTTCGACGTTGGTCCAACATTGCATAAAGTCATACAAATGTTTTGTGTTTACTGGGTATGTCAATACAAGCTTGGGTCAAGCAGTTTCAACATCCCCGCAGTAATACAGTCCGTTTGTTTGCAAGCAAGCGACCAAGTAGGGGTAAGGGCCAAGAGCTTTGAATTATAAGCTCATAGATGTCGCTCAAGTATATATGAACTTGCTGTGATTTGAGAACTTGCTCTTAATGAGGCTTTGGGTATGAAACGCATATTTAGTATTATTATGGAATAGGGACTTGGCTTACCCACGGGCACTATTGCCTTCTGGGGGACCCTTGTCCTGCGAATTTTAACAGTTGACTACACCTTTAATGTGTCTTGTCCTCCTATTATCGTGACATAAAAAGATCATATCCTGACGATAATCTGTGACATCAATTAATTTAATGTCATATTCCGATATTCTGATGTAAAATCATCTCATCACAACTCCATACAATGCCCTAACTTCATTACGAAATATATATATCCTAATATTCAAAATGTAATATCTTGATATTTAAATGATATATAACATATTGACATTCGCAGATCATGGACAAAAGTAAGTATTTGAAAGAGCATTGTCACAGGACGATTATCAAAGATGTCATGTACATGTAACGTGTGAGGCGCAAGTCTTTATCTTGTAATTGATTTTTGCTAGAAAGCCTCCCTTCAACGTCACCTACTGCCCCAGCCAACACGAGGCAATAATCCAATTCTGTTTAATTTTTGGGCCAGCGTCGAAGACGGTCAGCCAATATTAAACAGCATTGGATGAATGCCTCGTGTTTAAACTCCATTATGTTACAGAGCATATCTTGCTGTACAGGGGGGTGTGGAATGTACAGTCTGGGAACGGATTTTATCTCATGGTCGTTTGTCACCAACGCAAACTGAAAAAGCAGTCGCTCCAGAAAGAGTTCTAAAAAGAGTGAGTTGCGGGTGCAGAGTGGCTTGTTCAAAGGGGGAGGGGGATCTCACAAATTTAGACTATATTGTACAACGATGTGCTCTTTTTGTATTGGCCAAACATGTAGAAACTGACAGCTCGGATGATTGAAACGCAATAGTTTCATTATTTACCGGAGATTAATTTGTTAACTTGACAAATCTCAATCTACATTTCTAGTGGGAAAGCAGTTCGAAAACACTCCAAAGCGTCACCCACCATGGTAGCATTAACTACCATGTGGGTTTCAAGTCGATAAACTCAATATAATAAAATATTGTCATCTAAATAAGTTCTAGACTCCATGGGTTCGGCTAAAAAAATACATTTTAGTTTCAACAACGAGATAGTTATCGCATATTTTCGGGTTTTTTAAGAGATCGCTTAACAAAATATTATGGCGACCATCTTGAATTTGTGGTATTAACAAAAGTACTGATATTATTTCTGATCATCTGGATAACCTCCTTGTACTTTAAAACATAGGTAGAGACACCAAAATCATTGTTTTAACTTCAAAAGTGAGGAATTGGAGTACACCCTTTAAAAAAAAATGGCGTTACCTGGTGTTATTTTGTATCAACTACTATGTGGGATTTATATTGATAAAGTCAATATAATAAAATAATGGTGATCTAAATAAGTGCTAGATTCCATGGGTTTGGCTAAAAAAATACATTTTAGGTTCAGCAACGAGATAGATATCTCATATTTTCATGTTTATAATCAGAACAATATGGCGGCCATCTTGGATTTTTGGTTTTGAGAAAAGTGCTGATAACATTTCTGATCATCTGGATGAACTCTTTGTGCCTTAAAACATAAGTAGAGACACCAAAATATTTTTTTCTAACTACAAAGGTGAGGAATTAGGGTATACCCCTGTTTTTCGAAAATGGCGTTACATGGTGGCGGCCATCTTGAATTAAAAAAAATGCACAAGGGGGGTTTTTGGGGCCTCTTCGGAATTCGTCTGGGGAGATGTCAAGGTATCATTCCTGAAAAAATCAGCTTTCTGCAATTTTATTCCAGGCTCCTGTGTTTTTTTCACCAATGCTCTTGCACTATTTATAGCTGTGACTTGTCGTGCTCTGTATTGTCGAAAATTATATTTGTGTATTCTAGAAATGGTCTGACATATGAAATATAACATTGGTTCAGGGTATATCAATCGAGTTTCAATTTATAAGATTTAATTTGAGCTAATCTCTGTTTAGATTTGTTATATATAGTTTCGATATGTAGAGTCCACGACAAGTCACTTGATAGTTATAATCATAGGTGCTTGTGTGATTTCACATTATTACGGCACGTGCCATCCAAGTATAAGGAATGCTCAGGGGACTTTTGCATTTACGAGAGAAAAGCATTGCTTTGGATTATATGGGGTTTATAGAGATAAGCCATATTTTAGCCCATTCAGAAGATCTTTATTTAAGATATTAGTTGCTGTAAAAGAACAATTTAAAAATCTTCTTAAAAAGGGAGGAGTCGTCCGTGAATAAATAAATATCATTTTTCCTATCTTCACAAAGGTCATTATTATAAACAAAAAATAATAATGGGCCCAGAACCGACCCTTGTGCAACACTAGAAGGTATACTTTTCCATGTGGATAATCGTTATTCAATACAACGCGTTTTCTCTAGTTGTTTGTGGGGGGAGTATTACGAGTGGTTCTTTGCTGACATCTTGAAATTGACCAGCAGCTAGACACATGTTTAATAATTTACACAATGGCCCAGTGAACGCGGGGGCAGCCTCTTTTAATATTTTGCTACTCAAACCGTCTGGTCCCGTGGTTTTATTTGTATTTAGGTTTTTTAATAATTTATAAACGTCAGGAGGTTCTATCATTTTATTGCTTATTTTGTGTTTAGCAGCTAGTGATTCTCCGAGTGGATCGGCAGAGGAATCATCAACCGTTGATTGGCTAAAAAAGTAAAAAATATGAGCTTTCTTTTTGTTTTCACAATATCTTTCCATTTGTATTAAAGGGGAGCAAAATTGTTCTTTTTTCTGAAATAATAATTTGAATGCTTTCCACCAATTGCTATCGGACTTCATTTGATTATTTAAAATGCAAAATTTCTTATATTCTTGATCATACTTGGCTTCTTTTGTTTTTTTACAACTAGGTTTCTTAATGTTTAGTATTTCTCAAATATGGCGTTGTTTTTCTTATAGTCTTTAAAAAATCTATTCCGTCTTCGTATCAAATATCGTAATTCAGAAGTAAACCAGGGTTTATCGCGTATTATAATGGTAACAGAATATTTTGGAATGCAATGTTCAGAAAGCTGGTTAAGTATATCCATAAATTCTCTGGTTGCATCGTTTACATTTGACTGACAAAACAGAATCCCATCGTGTAGAATATGAAAAGTTGTCGAAAAATAATTATATTACCTTGGGAATAATTCCATACTACGCGACTAAATGCAGTGTTTTTATTAAATTTTACTGTTATTTGAGAAAAATTAGGTGAATGATCCGATATACTATTATGTGGAAATATATCATGTTTTTCGACTTTATATCCACAATCTGTGAAAATGTGATCGATACATGATGATGTGTATTTTCCAAAACAGGGGGGCTCTGTAATTATTTGATTTAGACCATTTGAAAGCATAAATGACTGCACAATTCTACCTCTCAGACAACTTTCATCTTTATCACACCCTTCTTTATGTTTTGCATTTGTGTCGCCAATTAGAAGGGTTGTCTGAACTTGCTGCTGCGAGTACTGACTGTAAACAATTTAAAAATTTATCCGGTTGATTTATGTTCACAGCTTGTAGAAATCGATACACCGCTCAGCGCGACGATTAGTAGTTTGCTTCTTGTCAATATGAATATCTTAGCCGCGCCACAAGTTTCAGCATAGCTTACCTATATACCTAGATAAAAAAACATCTAGAATTCATAGATATGATTGAGATTATCAACACATACATTATTATGGTTGCTGTATATCAGATTGAAACAGGTATCCTCGGAATCATGTGTCCCATTTACGAATACAGAAAACTATAACATTTTACAGGAGCTGTTATTTAATCGACGGTTTCCAATCTGTGCTGATGTGGATTTTGATCAGAGTCGACCAATTTGTGAGGTGTTGTATTTTCTTTTCTTTGACTTTACACTTTACAAAACTCGAACAGATACATATGCCTACTATAAATTCAATGTCGTAGTCAACGAGGAATTTTATTCAACGTTGCAAGTAGCTTCGAAAGAGTATACGTTTTCCTAAATATACATAATCATGTAAATTAAGGGTCGATTATTTTTTTTTTTGGGGGGGGGGGTATTTTCTGGAAAAACATCCAGCTAGCTCAACAAACGTACATTTTGATTCTGTACACTTGCCTCAGATCGTTTAAAGATTAAGTACATATTACAATTTAAACACTTTTAGTAGTATCAAGGAAAATATAAACATGTATTTAAACATGCAATGTAGGCCTACCATATACAAGTTCTTTCCAGATCATTAAATTCCCGCTATAATGATATATCCCATACTTCAGTGGATTAAATAATCGTCTCTCCACATTCGCTCAAACACGATTTTTATTATAAAATAATCAAAGTGAACATAAAAAAATCACTCAACATGGTCAAAGGAAACAACATAATAAAACATAATTATTGGACATATCCATATCTGGCCTATGTTTTCTGACCACAGATATATGTATGCTTTAAAATAATTGTTTTTTTATTATTTTTAATGGAAAAATATTGCAGCCTTTCATTAAAATGTGTTTAATTGGCCGGGCTGAAATCTGAAACATTGAGCTTTGCTCGGCATCTTACTGTATCATGTTTTATCCACATGATTTTACATAATTTGTGTGTGCTGATCGGGTAACATTCTATATTTGGCGTCCTTCTAAATTAACAAAGTACAAAATGGCCGCCACAATGTAAAGACAACGTCGTATATGGTTTCTGCAAGATTTTGATTTGATAATTTTTTCCTATGTCTTTGGAACAAAATGATCTTCATTTAAAGGCCCCATCTAGTCCCCAGACGTACTTTGCACAATGTCATATTTCATACTATTTTAGATGACTTTTAAAATACTAGAGTGCTCAGCTCCCATTTTTAAGCCACTGGGAACGATTTCCCAAAGGCAAATGTAGGGGGCGGAGCTAATTCGTGACGTCCCAAGATGGAGACATGCCTGGCTGGTTATAATACATGTACATATACATGTAGCTGATGGTGTACTGAATGATTTTATAAAACTGACCAGAGTCAACACGGAACGCCGGTCCAACGCTGCCTGAATGCAGGTGCAGCACTATTATTGATGGCCATCATCGTGTCCGCTCCTGACCAGCGTCTAGCATTCACCCATCCTTTGTTCACCCTGTCGATGCGGGCACATTGAAATAAATAGAAATCTAGTTCAGCTCATGTACAAATACAAGAAACATGTAACATATAACCGATGCAGTTTCAATGTTAATTCAGATTCAATAATGGGAGGTTTTTGTGTGTGAAGTCATGAGTTGTGAGATCCGCCCAGCTCATAAAGTATGCACATTTTCAGTTTTTATTTTTTGAAAATAACTGATAATTAGTGGACTAAAATAATCTGTTAGAAGTTCATTGTGATATATACTTTAATTATATTGATGAACTGAAATCACTTCACAGGGCCTTTAACCTTCATATCCAAGATGGCTGCATATTTTATATATTTACTGTTATATAATTATAACGCTAAATATGCCGACGATAATATAACTTATTTGTAGTAACTTAGTGAACCAGGCATAACCGATACATACGAGTAAATTTGCGATAAAAAATCTACATAGCCGCGACATTCACCTTCAAAATTATGAACAAAAAACAAAATTGCTATCAAAATGTAAATGTCATCTTTTTGTCGGGTTTGTCGCACGGGATTTTGTGTTTTTTTTGCATGACTTGCAGGGTCAAAACTTTTCTGATGTTTATTTTTCATCGACTGACCTATATTTTTCCCGTAAAATTCAAGATGGCCGTCATATTACATATTCTCAATTAAAATCATGACGTTATTCTAACTACTAAGCACATCAAAGCATGTTAGAATATACTGTGCTTAAACGTAGTTTCCAATGTCTTCGAATGTATCACCCAGGCCATTTAGATTTCCATTAATATCGTTATTTAATATATAATAGCTCGGGTGCATAAATAAACGCTTTTATTTGTGTGCTGGCGGTATTTTAGATTTGAAGGTCAAATATAGGTCATTTTAATCGAAAAACATGAGGCATGCATTTATCAACTCCAAATCATACAGAAACCAGAAATTGTGCATTTATGTACAACGCAGATAAAGGTTTTGGTAGCCATTTTTGGTTTAGCTAATTTAAAGGTAAAGGAGACCCAATATAGAATGTTATCCGACATATTCAAATTTAGCACACTCAATTTATGTAAAAACAAGTGCAAAGCAAGTTCCACACACATACAGTACAATGTCTCAGCTCAGGCTAAATACACAAATTCTCTAAAAATTAAAAATATATCGGGCATTTAGATATCTAAATACCATTCATTTTAAACATATACATATCTTGGTTCAGAAAACAATGGTGAAGTATAGACATGGCCAATAATTATGTTCTATGAAGTCGTTTCAATTGACCATGTTCACTACTATGTTTTGTTGTTGCGTATGTATAATAATAAATTATGTTTGAACGTATGTGGAGATATATTTACTATACTGCAGTATGCGATACATCCTTGGAACGGTCATTTAATTAACTGTTATATGATACATTGCATGTGTATATTTGGTAAACTAAAACAGCAGCGGCAGACGTTTACGTAACCCCCTAATTCCAGACAGGTTTGGGGATACCCCGATATAAGTGGTCAAAATATAAAGTTCATCCCTATTGTTTACTCATGTTTTGGCCATACCAATATGATAGCAGACTATAAACCTGCAGCTACACCTTTTTTACCTTCATGTGCGCAAACATATTCTGAAGCCCCATCCATTTATTCATTGTCTGACATACATTGATCTACATACCATTTGCTCCAACTATTACAATTGGATTAACAAACTACCTGACCTACTTAAATACCATTTGAACCAGGCCTACAACACAATATAATTATTGATTTACGTGTTATCTAATTAGCACTTCATTTGCAATCCATATTTACAAATGCATCTGACCTACATATTACTTGGCGTTCCCTTGTCAAGGATGTTGATTTCGGTGAATGGATTGCAAACCATCTGAAAAGACACCGGGAATAAGACCATTCATTTTTTCTGAATTTAGCACGAACCAGCAGACACGAGACATTGAGGCAATATTGCTTTAATGTTGGACCAGCGTCGTAGAATGTGGGCAAGCATCAGAACAACATTGAGCCCATGTTTCGTGTTTGCTGGGGAGTATGCAGTGAAATAAATATCATTGCGCCTATTCGCCGACCATCCGTCGATTATAATCTTTATGTTACAACATTCGCCAAACAGCTTAAAGTCAATCCATTAGATTGTACTAAATATGGAGATCTTTACATTTTTTACCAATAAAATAACTGCATGCCTGTACTTGTTACACAAATTTATTACCGTTCCTGGCATTTACAATTAATTAACTCATTAAAAAAGAGAAAGGATATATCTTAGTTATATTGAATTTCACTCCATGATCATTTACCACTGGCAAAACAAACATAATATAAACAAAGCACTGTAGACGGTAGATTCTGACGACTAAAGTCGATCCCCGCACTTTGAGAATAAAAATATTTTTAACGGCCTTAGACCCATAACATAGGTATACAAATGAATCAGAAACAGCTAACTAAGACATTAATGTTGATTTCGAATTGAAAAAACCCTTTTGTTGCGATGTTTTTATACATTAATTCAGCGCTTTAAGGGTTTTTTATATATCATGTATATAATTTTAATTCAACATGTGTTAACTGAGAAAAAATACTTGATTGACACCTGAGTTTTATTTTTTTAATCGGAGACACTGAAGAATCTGGGACTGCATCCACGAATACACAATGTAGAACTGGTAATTTTCGCGAATTTTTTATTTTGGGACTTATCACGAAGTTGAGAATTCGCAAATTTTCTTTTTTCTTTAGTAGCGCTATTATGATAATACTTTTCGCAAGATTCTTGAATTTGCGAATTTGTCCTCTCCGAAAAAAATTGCGAAAATTAAAACTTCGCGAATATTACCAGATTTACAATATATTAACCCTTGACCCTTATATGCGTTTACAAGTAAATTGCAGACCAAATAAATTCAATTAAAATTGCTAAATTGTGTTGTGATAGATGCTTAGTTAATCTAATAATTACATTTTAAAGCCGTATATTTTTGCATAAATATAAATATTTCTTTCGTCATTTGGAGCTGGAAATTGCGTTAGCAATTCCAGCTTCAAATGAATGAAGAATAGTCCTAAGTAACTCATAAGGGTTAATAAATGATTATAGAGTCAGATAAATACTAAAACACGCAGTTACAACCGAACTACACACTTAGACCAAACAATATGGCTGGACAATACACCCAACGATAAACGGACATTGTTTGGTAAAGTTACGGCAGACCCTGGAAACAGGGGTAATCACACGGGTGGGGACACACACCGGCTCGTAGATAATATAACACGTAGGACTAAGAAGTGATGTCAGAATCAGTAGTTACAGACGGGGGCAAACAGGGCCCTTTTCGCAATCAGGTCCATTATAATGTGTGCTGGTAAATGCGCGCTGTTTGTCTGAACCACGGTGAACCCCCGGTAAACGGACATAATCAAGCAGTCAATAACACATAAGGCAATTTGGTACCTAGTGACAATTGCCGAGTGTTGGCCAGGATTACGGCAGACCCGTTATGATCAGGAGAGATCACAAGGCCAGACCATGTAAGCAACGGATGGGGTGCCCCGAGAGAGTAATTAAACCCAGGCCCACTTTCGGCGCTCAAGCTGCGGAGTAGCCTCGGAATAGTAAATATATCAAGTACACACTCGGCGGTACCACGGGCCAAGCCGAGTCCAAACAACACAGAGACTTCTGCCTCTGCCCTCCGGCCTAAGCCGAGCTTGAGGGTAGGGATGGGGGGTGCACCCAGCCGAATGCCCAACCGGGCTAGGTCGCAAATCAACCTTAAGCTAACCAGCCAATGATATGAATTTTGATCTAATACGTGGGAGCAATAAAAAGGAAGAAATGACTGGGCGAGGGCGGAATTAAACAGAGTTCGAAGTTTTACATAGTGTAAGCTGTGAACTGGAGAGCCACCATCCGGTCATGTCTGATGATATTCAATGAAAGACGATGTTGCTGTTTACTTCATACCACAGTTGCGACCCTGGGGACCTGTATGAAAAAGCACAGTCAGGTGTGTTGCGAGACTCTGAGATCAAACCCCCAATCTTATACCCCCCCCCCCCATTTTTAAAATTCTAGATCCGCCTCTGCCCTCTATAGGCCTATGGTTATATGACTTACAAACCACTACATCTCTAAACCGTCTATTAACCTAATACGTTTTGTTACCAGATCTCCTCTGCGAATGATGAGCAATCGTTATTATGCAGGGTGACTCCTGGCCTCCCGTGTCCCGGATGTACACTTGGTCATGGCTGTGTGAACAAGACCTGTTATCCAGCGCCACCTGGCGACAGTACCAAGTACGGCTGTTTATGTCGTCATGGCGACGATCTAATCCCAGAAAGTACATCATCATGGAGCAGCTATGAGTCGATTGATGAACCACGACAGGGATTCACTTATAAAAGGAAGCTAATCCATTCTGATCCATCAGCCTGCTATCTGGAGGAATACACCAAAAGTAGGTAATAAACCTATGTGTTAAATCTTGCTTAAAACCAGAGTCGTATTTGGTGGGGTGGGGGGACATACCCCTCAGATTTATATTTCCAACAGATTAAACATTAAACATAACCCTTTAAAATAAAAAAAATAACACTCCAAACTTCTCAGAATCCACTTGAGGTAATCTGAAAATCCATCTACCTACCTACCTAAATTTTAATTTATTTTCTGATTTCAGGTACTGACGAACCAACTACTGCTAAACCTGTCAGCACGGAGGATGCTGTATCTACTGTTAAACCTGTCAGCACGGGGTATCCTGTATCTACTGTTAAACCTGTCAGTACAGAGGATGCTGGATCTACTGTTAAACCTGTCAGCACGGAGGACCCTGGATCTGGCGAATTTCCAGAGGGATCAAGCTCTGGGGATGACACGGAGTATTTTACTTGGCCCTGAAGAAAATTAACCCTTTAAGCCCTCACGATGCATTAAAGCGTCATTTTACATCCCTGAAAACACAATTTATTTCCCTACAATTAAGGGTTTTAGAATGAAATTTCCATGAAACTGGTCTACCAACATATGGCAATTTTCTTAAATTTTTCACCCACTTCAAATCATCTTCATCCACTACAAGTCGAGAACTGCGACAACAATTCGCAGCTTGTAGTGGATGAAGATGAAAATGTAAACTCAGGATTGAAAGGGTTAAAGGCCCAGCCAACAATATTCTGCTTTCATGTTATTTGCCTTGCCTTGACATGAACAAGCTAATTATTCCTTTAAGCCCATAACTACATCAAAGCATCATTTTATATTCCTGAAAATAGACTAAATTGTCCTACAATTATAAAGGGGTTAAGGCCGGAGAGTTTATCTCTATGATCTTTCCAAGAATATACAATTGATATCTTTTTCCACTAGAATCAGAGAATTCCTATAGCAATTCTGGACTTCTTTTGGATGAAAATGTCTTGAAATGGGTGACAAATTAAACATAGTTGCAATATGATATTTGAACATATTTCAGGCAAGCAAAATGTTAGCTAGATGCATTATCAGGGGTTAAAGGGGATCGTCTGTCAGAAAGATGGTGAAAGTTAGTGACAGACAGTGATCGTCTGTTACATAGATGGTGAAAGTTAGACTGTCAGTGATCATCTGTTAGAGATGGTGAAAGTTAGAGACAGACAGTGATCGTCTGTCACAGAGATGGTGAAAGTTAGAGACTGTCAGTGATCATCCGTTAGAGATGGTGAAAGTTAGAGAATGTCGGTGAACGTCTGTCAGACAGACGTTGAAAGGTAGTGACTGTTGGTGATCGTCTGTGATGGTGGAGGTTAGAGACTTCGGTGATCGTCTGTAAGAGATGGTGAAAGTTAGTGACTGACGGTGATCGTCTGTGAGAGAGAGATGGTGATAGTTGGAGACAGTCAGTGATCGTCTGTCATAGATGGTGAAAGTTAGAGACTGTTAGTGATTGTCTGCTATAGAGATGGTGAAAGTTAGAGACTGTCGGTGATCGTATGTCAGAGATAGTGAAAGTTAGAGACTGTCGGTGATCGTTTGTCAGAGATAGTGAAAGTTAGAGACTGTCGGTGATCGTTTGTCAGAGATAGTGAAAGTTAGCGACTGTCGGTGATAGTTTGTCAGAGATAGTGAAAGTTGGAGACTGTCGGTGATTTGTCTGAGATGAAGAATGTTAGAGACTGACAGTGATCGTTTGTCAGAGATGGTGATAGTTAGGGACTGTCAGCGATCGTCTGTCATAGATGGTGAAAGTTAAGGACTGTTAGTGATTGTCTGCAATAGAGATGGTGGATATTAGAGACTGTCAGTGATAAATATTATTATCAATTGAGCGGGCGCTACGTACTAGTGATATTTTGCTGTTTATATGGGCATAATATATGGCTATTAGCTCTATTCGTCCAGTCTCCTTTACAGCACAGCTAGGTGGCCCTGCTACAGTGCTTTGGGAATCTCTTCTGTAATTGCTGCGTTCTGATTGGGCCTTAAAAACTGGTGTCTCGTGACCCAAACCTGACCCTAAAACTATGTCAAGCTCGAGGTCTCCTTGCACCTATGAGAGACAAGTTTATATAATTATGTCTCCCCCATACTGGGCTATACGGTTGGCATTATATGTCTAGTATTATTATGACCAGTACATGCGATCAACCTGTACTATAGTTGGTCCATCCTATACAATGTTGGCCCAGCATAAAAGCAACATTGGGTCTGCGTCTTTTACCTGTGTTATTGTAGACTTGCTTTTGTGTAAGACCAAGATACCAACAGTATTTGAACAGTGATTGTGACAACCACTCTTTGTTTGATGTTGTGACATAATCTCAAATTGTGGATTAATATGAACCTAGCGCTGGGTCATCGTTCTTACTGGTGTGAAGTCTCTGTCAGCACGATACACTGACCCAATATTGGTTTAACGTTGGCCCATTGTTTGCGAAATAGGCCCAACATTAGGAAAACATTGGGCCGGTGTAGACCTATCGTGTTTACGATGTGGGATTGACAATGGTGGATTGATGTATGTCAATCGTCTACGACGGTGGTCCAACATAAAAATGACATTGACCATGTACTTAGAAAGTATCTTCTGACTTATATAATAAAACTATATTAAGATAGTCAATACACATGATACATGTACAGATGTAGGCCTATATCTCACCAAACAATACTGACAGGAGCACATAATGTCAGGCTTAAATATCCACAGGATGTCAGGCCAAGTTGGACACGAAATATAGCATTTTAGATGTAATAATGTCTTCAAACCCCTCTCTGGTCCACCCCAACCTCTCCTAAACATGTCAAATAATATAATAACTTAATTGAGCTGTTAAATGGAGTTGATTTAACTTATGTAATGTATTTAAAATGCTAATCAATGTTGACATGATTGAATTGTGGATAGATGATGATAAAATATGTAATTGAGTACAAAATTGTTCATTCTCTGTCTGCAATATATATATATATATAAATTTATAATTCTACATTTGTTTCCAGGCCCAACGTTTAGGAACCTTCAATAAAACTTGAAACAAATACTTTTTCGTGTTGCGATATGTCAGAAATATGCCTAAGATTAAAAATTCTTGCCCAAATTAATTTTTATTGTTTTTTTGACTTCCTTAGGGGTCAAATAAGCCAGAAATAGTGGGGTTCAATTTTTCCCGCCCCTCAACTTCGTTTTATGACACATTCAAAATGGCCGCCATAGAAATCACATATTTGGCCATTGGGCTCTAGCATAACTTAGAGTCACGGTTTTTATGTTTATACCCATGGTTTCGGGTATGAGGAAACAAGTAGTGCTCATACAAAATGTGTATGTTTTGTAGATTTTTCAACATTGAAGATAAAACACATTTTTCATGCGTTTTCGGTCGCGAATATAAAAAAATCATATCTTCAAACAATTATTTTGGTAGCGTTAATAAGTCTGTAAAATTATAAACAGTACATTTCTGATGGTTTCTAAATGGTGGATGTTTCTTTGATGGACCCTAAATATTCCACCAAGAAGGCATAAAGTGGTAGCGTAGAAACCGAACAACTTCAATAACGATGTTTGGTCCATTTCCTTGATTTGCAAATGAGCATTTTACAACGGTCACAGAGGAATATCAATAAAACTAGTGTGTCTTTTGCAAAAAAGTACACACTTTTTGAGAAGTGCATAGGAGGGGTGGAGGTCCAATTCGAAAATTAAATAATAATACAAAATTGTGAGCAATTTGTGCGTTTCAGCAATGCAGTGATTGGTCGCGGTAGCAAGTCCCATCTTGAAGTGGTTGAAAAAAATGTTTTACATTAGCTAATTTTTATTTTTTGAGTATAAGAAATAAGGATTGCATTTCTGATTTAAGCATGACCGATTCTTATGAATATAAAAATCAGATATGAAAAAAATAATTATATCCGAAAATGTATTTTGCCATTAAAATTTTGGCTAGAAACATATGTTGAAGAATGACACATTTTAAACGATCTGTAAAATTGATTGTTTTGAAAAAAATAGTTTTATATTAATTGGGCGGTCATTTTGTTTTTGTCGATTCGAAGGCTCCTAAATGGCCTGTCATTTTCTGTGCAAATACATCTTGCTTGTTAATTTTCCCAAGAACTCTCTCCTGGTTAATATATAACGGCCCGAAGGAGACAACAGCCGCAGGCTTAGCTGGTCCCTAACATAACAGTTACGCTCACTCAGACAATAATACCTTATTGCTACCACTGACGGAATCATTTATACCTCCGACATTACTGAGGTCAGTAACGGACAGACTAATTTATGCCTCACATATTACTGAGGTCAGTCACTGATGGGATCATTCATATTTCCCACATTACTGAGGTCAGTCATGGATGGAATAATTCATACTTCACACATTACTGAGGTCAATCACACAGGGGATCATTCATACATCACACATTACTGAGGTCAGTCGTGGATGGAATAATTCATAACTCACACATTACTGAGGTCGGTCGTGGACAGAATCTTTCATACATCACACATTACTGAGTTCAGTCATGGATGGAATAATTCATACTTCACACATCACTGAGGTCAATCACACAGGGTTTATTCATACCTCACACATTACTGAGGTCGGTCACGGACAGGATCGTTAATGCCTCATGCATTACTGAGGTCAGTCAATTAAGAGCTCAGCAAAACAGAAACCACCAGACGATGAATCAATATCGGTCAGATGTTGGCCAACGTCGCAGACGTTATCCCAGCATAAAAATAACATTGGCTCAACGTCTCGTTTTTGCTGCGAATTCAGATGAATTATTTTTTAGTTTGCAGATAAAGTTGATAGCCATATTAGCCTAGTTGTCCATGTTTATGTCATACAATGTCATGTTTTGAGGTTGTGTCATGCTATGTCACATTATGCTATGTTATGTTATTTTTAATTATGTTATGTTATGGTCTAATATGTTATGCTATGCTATTGATTTAGAACATACCATACTATTCAACAATGGTTAGGAAATGACGAAGTGAATCCTACAGATTGGGGATGGGAGCTTAAGAGCGGCATACATCACCCGATCGGTAAAGATCGGCCAGTGGCACCGTAAGTGTTTTGCAGATTATTAAATGTGGTTGTAAAGTAGTTTGCCCCCAGGAGGTGCATATGTCGTAAGGCAGGCTTCTTTTGTTCAGCAATGTGGTCAGCATGCACTGGAGAAACATGTGATAATATAAACGATGACCAGTCAAACCTTTGCCGACCGGGCAATATCATCATATGATGATCTTGCAAAATAAATCTTTCTGTATTTTCTAGACATATACATGTTTTTGCATTCAGTTTAGTAAAGAAAATGCTATACTTCCTGATCTTTATTGGAAAGCATTTAAATATTGGCTTATAGCTATCACAGAATTTAAGAGAATGTCACTTCATTGTGACCATGTTCCTTTATCGCAAAAAATCTGCGCGAAAACTGTGAAAACCTACAAATGATGTGCTTAAAAAATAACAATATCTTTTATGTACATTAAATGATCATTAGGCTCTCATTTCTATTCTATTTAAACACTTTGTTTGCTGTTCTATGTTGACTATTGAAAAAATATACAATTTTTTGGGGTTTTCACGACTCAGAATGGCGGCTATTTTGAAAAATTTCGAATAGAAAATTTTGCTCAACCTGGATTTTGGGGGACTTCTCCTTCTTGTGCTAAGTGGGTATCTGAAAAATTAAGCTTTCTACGTTTTTTTTCAAGTGAAAATATAATGCTCCTGTACTACTAGTCCATACTATCATCTAGTGTACAGACTAACTGTCACACAGTTAACTTTACTTACCAACGACGACCGGAACTTCTTATTCACGTGTTATTGCCCACACTGTCTGACTGATAGTCAACCCTGACTGAGCAGCGTTTTCCTTGAAGGGTCTGTCCCAGGCTGAAATCATAAAAAAATCGGTGATTTTATTTTGGCTTCTTAATATAAACATATGATGTAAACATGTCCATAGACTAGAATTAATTTTTTTTTAATTTTGTGCTACGCATTCATCAGTTTGCCTAGATATAGATACAAAATTCCCGTATTTCTTATTTTTGACATGGTTGTCAAAAATAAGAAATCATGAATTTCGTCTCTACAAAAATGAAAACAATTTGCAACGTCACATATATATATGTGATTTGTAAAATTATTATAATTAAATTTGTAGGTTTTCACAATCAGATAACATTTGTGCTATGATATGATAGAGAACATCTTCTTCAATTAAAGCAGACCTTGTTTATGGTCTTGTAGGTCGTTATACCGGTCTAGTATTTAGTTATGACCTTGATAACGGTCTAGTATTTCGTTATAACGGTCTACTATTTCGTTATAACGGTTTATAGCAAAATAGTAGGCCGTTATAACGAAATACTAGACCGTTATAAAATGATAGTATACCGTTATAACGGATTAGTAGACCGTTATAATGGATTAGTGGACAGCTATAACGGACTAGTAGACCGTTGTAAAGGATTAGTAGACCGCTATAGCGAAACTCTAGACCGTTTCATTTCTGATAAAGGTTTTGAGTTTTTCCGCTTACAAAAAAATTTGATTTTTAACTGTGGGAGCTATTTTGGTAGCATATTTAATAACTCACTTGCACATCCCCAAGTTGTTGAGAATGTGATGCCTCACGCTTGATAGATCCCGACGAAAATCCCCCTTCCCCTACGGCCGTGGGATAAAAACCGGCTCACCACTTCTATAAGGATATTAGTGTCACGCTAAGAATATATATAAAATTCAACATTCTAGTCGAGCAGTTATAATAAATATAAAAGGCCGTCATTTCCTCTAAATTTATGTGGTCTTCTAACAACGTCCAGCTACCTGGAACATTAGACTAGAGAGACTAGATAGAGATGATGGCATTAACGCCATACCCGTGGCTCGCATGACGCAGACTCAGATTAATTTATTTGATCAAATAAAAATAAAAACATTTACATATTTTGATTAATAGTATAGATCAGGAGACCTCCACTAAAACCGTAGGTCGCTATCGTGGAGGCCACCTTAGAAAAAAGATAATAATTGAATATGTATGAATAATAATAATAATAATAATAATAAGATGGATAATAATAATAATAAAAGCAGTAGAGAATTATACATTTATACACATACCCAGCGAATACGAGGCGCCGACACAACGTTGGATAAATGTTAGGCCGATATCGTAGACGGCGGGCCAACACTGAACCAACATCGGGCCAACGCCCCGTGCACGCAGGATAAAAAACTATATAACATTATACGTCTTGTACACATACATAACAATCAGGGATATTACATTCTAAATTATACAAAGTTAATAAAAAGTTTTTGGCGTACATTGACATACCTTCGATACTATGGGTGGTCAATTTTTCTTTGATATTTAATGCACAGTTGTTTATGGTTTCTGGTATAGAAAAAAGTAATGACTGTTTTGCAAACTCGTGTTTAATGCGACATTTGTATAGATCTTGATTCCTGGTGTTATGTGTGTGATTATTTGTTTTCATAGAAAGATTTTGAAAGTACAGAGGTAGGTTATTTTTTACATATTTGTAATAGAATTTCAGCTGTTTTATTTTGAATATGTCTTCAGTTTTTAAGAGGCGCAAGTTTTTAAAAATTGGATCACAGTGTGCAAATATTTTGCTAAACGTTATGATTCGCAGACATTTTTTTTGGAGTTTTGTGATTCAAAATGGATTATGTCCCCAAACTAGCAAAGAATAATTTATATGTGGCAATACAAGGGAGTTGTAGAGTAAAAGTAGAACATCTATTGGTACAGTGTGCCTTAATAGTCTTGTCAATATCCCAATTACTCTTGATATTTTTAATGATATGTGATTTATATGGTTGTTCCAATTTAAATGTTTATTGATTATTAATCCGAGAAAATTGAAATTATTGACACAATCAATTTTGTTTCCATGTATTATTATTTCTGGTTCTATGATTTTTTTCTGTGGCTGATGAAATAATATGCATTTTGATTTAGGTACATTTAGAGATAATTTGTTAACTTTAAACCAGATAGATATTTTACATAATTCTCTGTTTATTAAATTATTATTTATGCCTTTCTTTGTTAATAAAGTTGTATCATCGGCAAAGAGTATAAACTGGAACAATTTACTTGAATTGTGGAGATCGTTCACATATATCAGAAACAATAATGGACCGAGTATTGAACCCTGTGGTACACCAGTAGAAATTTTTTGATGGTCTGAATTAACATTATCAAAGTTTACATATTGCGTTCTATTTTCTAGGTAATTTTTTATCAATCCAGTCGAGTTTTTAGATAATCCGTAGTGTTTTAATTTATGTAGTAAAATATTGTGGTTCAGAGTGTCAAAAGCTTTTGATAAGTCCAAGAATATGCCAATAGGAGTATCACCGTTATCCATAAAGGATAAAATTCTGTCTACAAGTTCTAAAGATGCCATTTCAGTAGAATGGCCTTTACGGAAGCCATATTGACCCTTAAAGAACAGGTTTGAGTTTTCAAAATAAGCATATAATTGCTGGTATATAATTTTTTCAAATATCTTTGAAAGAGATGGGAGAAGAGAAGTAGGTCTATAATTAGTCAATAGGGTGGGATCTCCTTTTTTAAATAAAGGAATAACTTTCGCAACTTTAAGTTTGTCTGGGAAAATACCAGTTTCCAACATTTGATTAATAATATTGGTTATTGGTTTAATCAAAATATTGATTATCGATTTCATTATAATGTTAGATATTCCGTCTATTCCACAACTTTTTTTATTGTCCAGTTTATCAGCTATTTTTCTAATATCATTTTCATCAACAGCTGTGAAATTAAAATTTTCATCTCGTTTGTCCGACAAAAAGTGACTAAATTTTTTATCGGAGTGAACATTTATTTCTCTTTCTAATTTTGATCCAATATTGACAAAAAAATTATTTATGTTATTAGCTATACTTTTTTTACCTGTGATAATATTACCAGCTATTTTGAAGAAATCAGGAATGCTTGGCTTACATTATGCATCTATGCCTATATATAATGAAGTGGTCCCGAATTAGAAGACACTGATTTGTTGACCAAACTTATTGAAGGAGACATATGATTGCTACATGGATGCTAGTAAATTTATAACCAATAGACATGAAACCAATTACATTAAGGGAAATTACAATAATAAAACTGAGCTGTCTTTAAATTATCAGATATGGCTCACCTGCATAAAGTTAGGTTGATGTAGACAGATGTGATTCTAGAAAAATTGTATACATGTGCAATCACCAGACTGGAGCTCAGGCTCCTTTAAGTGAAGACACGTTCGAAAAAGAAATTGGAACAGCTCTGAAGAAGAGATGTGATCATGGTAACAGTTTTTGCCAGTTTGACCTTGAAATAACCTTGACATGACCTTCAAATTGCTTTCGGATGATACTCCAGTACACAACCCCACCCTATGTCAAACTTCACAAACCCAATTATTTATCAATATCTAGCTTTGGGATCCCAGACTAATCTTTAACAATGCTGCATATTTGTAATTTGGCCCGCTCAACTAAATAGTGAGGAAGGAGCGTAATAAGTGGAAGATAGCCTCCTTCCCAAGGTTGATACTGCCCTGAATGTCATAAAATGTGTGTGGAAAATACATAGGACGAAGAATATGTCAAAACCAGTCCTTTGTAATAAATGAATTCACAAACACAGTGTGGAAATTGATAAAAAAGTGGGCATTTTAACTATTTTCTGTCAGTTTGACCTTTAAATGACCTTGGTGTGACCTTGACATGACCTTGGTGTTATGTTTATGATTCAGAACAGTCAAGTCGAGTATTTGGCACACGTTTGGGACACATAAACAAATCATAGACATTGTTATATATAATTTTCACTACTTTTTGGCTTTGCCAGTGAATATTTTGACCTTTCGAGGTCAATGACCTCTAGAGGTCATCAGAGGTCAAATCCAGTTTACCTCCACATCTAAAAATGACCCTTAGGATATGTTCTACAAATGGTGGAAATTGCATGCTTTAATTCTGGGAGCTCCCAGTTAAAATGCACAATAGGTTACCTTATCTACTAAACTATAACAGAAAGCATTTCAGCAAATCTTATAGAAGCATCACAATTTTTACAGGCTTCCACAGGAGCTAAACGTAAATCGCGGAAATCACCTTGGTTTGATAAAGAATGTTCCAATGCTAAAATTGTAAAAACAGTGCCCAAAAAATAAATGATATGACAGCCTTGGAGATTCTGGCGACCGTTACGACAGTTACGTAATTTGAATTTCATTAGACGATTGGTATACTTATTTCTCCAGCCTGCTTAACTCCGTCACCCACGATGATGCTCATATTACTGATGAACCGTCTTTAAATTATTTGCTTAGCAATATTAACTATCATCTTGATCCAACCGTAAGTATAAATAACGAAATTACAGAAGAAGAAATAGCAAAAAGTATTATATGTCTAAAAAGCAACACATCGGCCGGACCTGATGGTTTGGTCAGTGAAATGTTCTCCAAGCTGCCTAACAAAATATTTGGTCAAACTTTTTAACGCTATCTACGATACTGGGGTATTACCAGCATCGTGGCGTCGTTCTACAATTGGGCCTATTCATAAAAAAGGTGGCGTTAACTTGCCTGAAAACTACCGAGGTATATCTTTAACAAGTGTCTTTAGTAAAATATTTACAGGTGTCTTAAATAAAAGACTACAATTATGAGCTAGTGACAATTTTCTTATTTCGGAAGAGCAAGCAGGTTTTCTAAAAGGTTATGCCACCGTAGACAACTTATTTATTCTACATTCTCTTATTAGAAATTGTCTAGACAGAAAAAGAAAATTATATGTTGCATTTATTTATTACAAGAAAACATTCGACTCTATTAATAGGAGCGCCCTGTGGAAATTACTTGACAAAAATGGTAAAGAGGGGAAAATGCTTGCTGTTTTGAAATCAATATACAGTGAAGTGGTGAATTGTGTTCGTAGTGATATTGGAACTACAAAATATTTTAATTGTTGTAAAGCAGGGTTGTATATTAAGTCTTATATTATTCTCATATATCATTCAAGTAGTAACAAATGAAGTTTGCCGGCATGGTGGTCACGGTATACAGCTACGTCCTGATATTATTGAATTGTCTATTTTACTATTTGCAGATGATATCATCCTCATAGCGGACACGGTGTATGGTTTACAACGTAAGATAAATGTTTTATATAATGTATCATGTATTCTTGGCCTGGAAGTGCATGCGGGCAAATCAAACATCGTTATGTTTCTTGTGTTTCGCAATGGAGGTCAATTGGCTGCAAGCGAATTATGGCATATCGGTACAACTAATCTTAACGTTGTGCCAGAATATACATATTTGGGAATTGTCATGTCAACTCGCCTAAGCTCAACCTGTATTCAAAACCCTTTAGCCACAAGGGCCCGATCTGCAGTAGCTAAGATAGATAAATCTTTAAGACACATGATCTTGAATTGAAAATTTACTATGAGATGTGCTATACTTCAATATATCTCAAACCCATATCGTCAATAACATTTAAATATCAATCAATCAATCAATCAAGCGCCTATATCCTCAGCGGACCGAGCTCAGAGGCGCACAAATCTTTAGCGTGATCATGTGTCATAATCGAGGCCAAAGCAGGTTCATCAATGGGGAGCCGGGCTGCTGAGGGACTAGGGTGGAAAAGCCAGGTGAAATAGGTGGGATTTAAGTAATTTCCGGAATGTTAAGATTGTTTTGGCATTACGTATTGGCACAGACAGGGCGTTCCATAAGCTCTTGACCCAGTCTTAGTCTTTAAACGAGGAACAACAAATCTATTCAAATTAGTGGAGCGTAGATATTTTGAGCATTTCGGCCGAACAAGTAAATCAGCCAGATATGCAGGTTGGTTTTCTTTTAGGGTTTGGAAAGTTATTGCGCATATTTTAAAATGAATGCGAAACTTGACAGGAAGCCAATGTAATCGTTTTAGAATTGGAATGGAACGACTAAATCGTGGGGCCTTGGTTACTACTCTTGCAAGGCAGTTTTGAACGCGTTGTAATCTAGCGATATCCTTTTCTGGCATATTGTGAAAAAGTGAGTTACAATAATCTAACTTACTACTGACGAGTGCCACTGGAATTTGCTTGGCAAGATCTAAGAACAGACTTTTTCGAATTCGACGCACGGGTCACGGATATGATAGAAGCATGCCCTACGTGTTTAGGCTATGTGTTTTCGGAAATTCAGGCTACTGTCGAATAGTACACCAAGATTTTTAGCTGATGTAGATGGATTTGTGTCTTGACCTAGAAGTAAGCATGGGAAATTATTCAAGAATTTTTCTCGCTGAAGTTTGGTCCCAATAAGAAGAAGTTCTGTCTTGCTAGGATTAGGCTTCAGCTTAGATCCTGTCATCCAGGCCGACACACCCATTAAACAATGTTGCAACTTATCAAGAGATTTCTTCGCGTTTGAAACTGATAGAGACATGTAAATTTGAGTATCATCGGCACAAAGGTGGTGGTTTATGTCAAAACTAGAGATAACAGCGCTGAGTGGTGTAGTGTATACAGTAAAAAGCACTGGTCCTAGCACAGAGCCCTGTGGAACTCCATAGGAGAGTGTGACTTTATCTGAAACAGTGTCTTCAATTTTTACGGACTGGTGCCTATTTTGCAAATAAGAAGAAAACCAAATTTGAGGCTGACCAGATATTCCATACCAATCAAAAAGTCTATCTGTTAATGTGGCATAGTCAATAGTGTCGAAAGCGGTCTACAAGTCCAGCAAGGTTAGAGCCGTAACTTCACCCTTGTCCATACTAATAATATCTACATTTTCAAGGTTGTAATCTGTTCAAAAGCAATCCATTGTGTTTATTTGAAGTGATTTAATCATTTCCAGCTATTTTAGTATTAGTAATTGCAAGTAACAAGCAGCCTTTACAGAAAATCTAGCTATTCGATGAATCTTATTAAATATTCACGCTACTGTTATTATTTTCATGTCTCAGCCATGTTTTAATGATCAGTGATATATTTATTAATGATTTTAATATGATTTCGTGGATATTTTGTAGCATAATGCCTCATGTTATGTAAAAATTACCATAATAATTAGGATATTAGGAGCTATCAGTCACTTATAATAAATAATTATAAATTAGACAAATTGTTTGCCCAAACAAACTAGAGAAAGCTTTCGAGCAATATGAGTCATATATTACTTTAACACGGTGGTAAGGGTTTCACCCTATGAGGCATTGATATAAGCGAACGCCTAATAATTAAACCGGCTTCAATAGTCCTGTAAAGCACGACGGTAGGCAACTGATCTTTGTTATCTATAGGATTTTAAATTGCTGTTGATATTTCAGTGGCATGTGAGCAGATATCACTGACGGTACACGTGTGACAGCTACAACATGTTAGTGATCGAAATGTGTCTTGTCTTACGCAGTTGTATTGGTGAAGTAATTGTTGGACATGAGTCTTCATGTTAGCCTGTATGGTTAATGTCACAAAATTGTCTGCACTATATAGTTCATAGATAGCTTACTGTGAGTTGCTAGGCAGTGCGGGTCAGCTCCATCACGGACTGACTTCACAAAAACCAATGAAAAATCCACAAACTTTGATTGAAGCATCTACTGAATGTCCATGAACTACAACAGGCTATTATGAGGATAGAACTGTGTTCTCAAGGGAATTGAATATTAAACAATACTGCACACTCCATGCATTTGAAATGTATTGCACATGATGACAAACACCCGGATTGGTCAGAAGAAGAAGTCAGTATCTCAGTTTTGCTCCCCAGCGATCCACAGAGTTTCTGTTCCGACGAAAAATGGTGTTTAAAGGTCGATGCATATTAATAATCATATTCATTGAATCATGTTTGCATCTCGATTAAATTCTTTAGTTATGCCCTATTGTAGGCATTTGATCCCATCATTCTCAGCTTTCAATGAGGGATACAGTACTGTTGAAAATGGTTCCCTAATGATTAAATGTAGTGATTGGTGATTATACAAAAATCACAGTAATCATGAACTGCTTGGTAAAAAAAAAGATAATCTTTGATGAATAACCTGCTTATGACAAAGTCAAAGAGTTGCAGACGTGTAGTGACCTCTTATTGAAAAGTATGACAGTGTTATGATTGTTATAGGTGACACACATATATTTTGTGAGAGCTCTCAGATAACACATGGAACAATGGAAGAACTCGTGTTAAATAAATCCAGTATGTTTATTGAATGAACACAAACAAGCTCCCCTGGCAAGCCTCACTACAAAGGCTTGAGATGGCATAATAGGCTAACCAATAAAGTATTCTAATGTCATATTGGTTTCAACCGCGATATATGTCATTTTAATTGAGCGACAGGTAATTATTGTATTAGTGTACATGATGAGCTTGGACATGGACATACACGCGAAATGTGTTCCTCAGTAATTTAACAACTTGTGATTATGGCCATATAGCCTATGCAATACGAAGACTTATTGAGTACTCAAGATATAGGAGAGCAGATCCATCGTAACATTGATACACGTATTGATACACGTTCAGGGCTGACAATTTTTGAGTAAGCAAATATATATTTACGAGCCATCTGTTCAAAGTAAATGTCGAATTTCCAGTAAGAGAAATATGGATAGCCAAACTGACTGAAATTGATTGTTCTCCGATCACACAGAACAATGCATGTCAGGATGCATATATAACGTTCCCCACTATTTTCGTAAAATAATATTGCAAATATTTTCCATTAAACGGTGTTAAAGTGAACTACAGGACAAAGAAGCCCTGGCTATCACAAGCTTTAAAAATATTTATTAAAAAGAAAATCAAATTATACAAAACATTTATTAAAAAACCGACATTTACCAACGATATAGCAATCAAAAAGTATAAACGTCTACTAAATACATTAGTTCGTAGAATAGAAAGGGATCATTTTGCTGATTTATTTACCAACATAAAAATAACATGAGGAAGACATGGAGTGTTATTATAGAAGTCATAGACAAGAAAAAAACAAAACCGACGCCTAATAAATTTGTTTTAAATAATAAAATTGTTACAGACACCAACGTTTTTATCTGACAGTTTTAATAATTTTTACGCTAACATTGGCCCCGACTTGGTTAAAAAATACCCAAATATGATAGATATCCCTTAAGCTATATCCCAAATAACATAAGAGGAAGTATTTTTCTAAAAGATGTGACCTATTCTGAAGTTTCCCAAATAATAATGCGCTTAAATAATTCTAGGACTGGATGAGATGGAGTTCATACTAGGGTTGTTAAAAATACATATAGTGTTTTCAGTGAACCTCTAATACATATATTAAACTTGTCAATGACACAAGGGGTGTTCCTTGATGAACTAAAGATAATAATAGGCTTGTTTCTTTTCTACCACTACTCCCTAGAGCTCTCTATCAGCTCTAGATAACAGTGATAGTGTAATTGGGGTTTTCTTAGATTTTTCGAAGGCATTTGATACTGTTGAACACAATTTAGTATTAAAAACTACACAACTTAAAAATTAGATGTTTAGCATACGCTAGGATAAAAACTTACTTAACTAACAGGAAACAATTTGTATCTTTCAATAGCATAACATCTAGCAACAAACCAATCACTTGTAGAGTGCCCCAAGGCTCTATTTTGGGGCCATTTTTATGTCTCCTTTACATTAATGATATAGTGAATGTTTCACCACTTTTAGTCACAATTTTATAAGCTGATGATTCAAATTTATTTTCAACGGGAAAGAATGCTGCTACTTTAATTGATATTACAAATAAATAACTAAGTAAAGTTATGGTTACATTCAAATAAATTATCTCTTAATGTGAATTAAACACAATATATGATCGTTAGTCATAAAAACAACAAAATAAACATGCATAAATCAATTACAATAAACAACACAAATTTGAAAAAAAGTGGAAAATATTAAATTTCTCGCTGTTATAATAGATTCAAAATTAAATTGGTCCACCCGCATTTCGTCTATTAAAGGAAAGTATCTAGAGGTATAGCTATACATCTCATGTATTCTAAAGTAAAAACAAATATTAGTTTGTTATCATAAATTATAAACATAGTTTAAAAAAAGATATTGTAGCTAATGGTTTTCCTATTATGTAATATTAAAAAATGTTCTTAGTTAGTACTTAATTTAGTTTTTTTTATCACAGTTGTTTGCACTGATGTTTTCTGTATTTTTTTAATAAATGCATTGTGAATTTGCTTAATCCAAGCATGTGAAAGCTAACACGTATTATTCGTACAATCAATAACTTATTGGTACAACGTATTCCAAGTGAATATCAGTCTTAAAGCTGTGAATTATATATCAACAATACTTACACTCGTGTGTTTGTGCCTTCGTATTTAGCTAAAAATGAGGCAATCATGAACTCACCATCAAAAACAAAGCTTATAGCCACTGTCAGTGAAGATATTGACCACGTTAAAATGTTCCTGACAGTGTGTCAGTGTCTGTATCCTGATCGATGGGCATGCACTAGTACGGAGTATGGATAAGCCAACGTGTTGTTTACGAAAGTTTCACAGGAGTAGATTTGGTGCGACAGGAGGCAGGAATTTTGACACAATGAGCTAATGTATTCAGCTAGAGTAGTATGTCTACTGTTGAGTTACCAATAATTGCTTTGGCTAAACCATTGTCTTGTACAGATGTTATGTCACATTTCAGAAAAACTTAATAGGTGGGAAAGATTTTTATGGAAATATGTCCTGAATGTGGATACAGTCATACTATTCGGATTCAGGCAGACCAGTGCAAGATAAGATGACTAATAATGATGGATTTTAGGCACATTATGGGCGCAGCTACTAGCTTTTGAAAAAGATTTTTGATTGTGTATTATAGTTGGCTCACAATGTTATTTAAAGTGACTTTGTGCTATAATTCAAACAATATCCGAAATATCCTACCAGCTTGATATCTGTATTACCTCATTACCAGTAAATGTGAGACATTGACCCGGTGCTGGACTAATGTTGGTCAACCGTTTAGGACGTCGTCCCAACATCGACACAATGTCTCATTTTTATCGTCACATGCAGGCATACTACATTATTTCCGACTGTGTATTATAAGCCAGGCATTTAAAATTTTGTGCTGTCATTCAAACGACAGTCACCATCTCTCATAGTATAGGCCTCAAAAACTTTACATAGATCCAATGTTGCTTTGATGTTGGGCCAGCCTCGCAGATGGTGTACCAGTTTTAAATTAGCACTGAGCCCATATACCTCCTGTTTGCATGCCAGTCTTACCACAGGCATTTGCATAGTTATTTATAATGCAAGCGTTCTGGTCAGTCAATGTTTCCAACAGTCCACAGTCCATACAATATAAAAAGAACAAGGTGTGAAACGGTGCCCCACCCCTTCATGGCTTTAAAGAGAGATCTATTGCTAGACTTTCGCCATCGTCCTAATGCTATGTTTAGTAACATTGCATCATTTGCACTCAAGGCTGCAGGCGGTGACGATTGGCTAAAAAGAAATATTCATCATGAGACACCATGATTGTATTCTTTTAAGCTCAATGAAGGTCAACATGTATACAGCACTACTACTAACAAATAGAAGGCGTTGAACTGATTGTTTTATTGTTGGGCCAGCGTCGAAGACGATGGGCCAATATTAAAACGACATCTTTCTCTGTCAGAGTAAACATGACAAGTCAGCGTCGTAGACACCAAGCCAGCATTAAATCAACAGTGGTCAGTGTAGAGAGTTTGCTGTTGGCTCTACCACCCAGCGCCTATATAAACACATATAATATGGACTACTCATGTAGGCCTACTCATCAGACTCAACGTATTTTGAACAATTTGGGATAATCAAATGATTAAACCTACATTTTCCAAACAATAAGCACGTTTTGGTGATGAATTGTTCCCAGCAAACACGAAACGTTTGTATAGCCTAACATTTGTACAGTGCTGGCCCAACGTCGAATACGTTGGGCCGGCGTTGTACAAATGTTAGGCATATACAAATGGTTTGTGTTTGCTGGGTTGGTTAACTTTATGGTAACTTTTAAAATGGATGTAGGCCTACTTTTCTGGTCCATAGGTCACCGCCGGTCACGATTATATTTGTATAATTTGTATTAGCCCATTAAATACCAGCATGTTGAAGATATATAAAAATTGATATAAATCAGAAAGATTGACAAATCATTGATCTCTAAGGCAACCGAGTCCATGATTGGAAAGATCGTGACTTTCCAATTTTGAAAGCTGGTGTTAAAGAATGGGTTGATGAGGCTAATAAGTCTGTCATTAAGATGGCGGAGTTAAAGAATAATTCAAGCTTGAATGTTACGCGAAATGTCTCAGCTGCTCAACAAGCATCATCCCCCGCCTCTGTGACAACCAACACACCACCTATACCCAAAGTGAAAGCTACTCCAAAGAGGAAGAAATCAGTTGTGCCCAAGATCAATCCTGCAAAGCCTATGGATAGTTCTACTCCATGTCATAAACCTGTAAGCGCAAAGCCATCACCACTTCTCTCACCTGTTGTAAACCACGACGTTGACAGCCAGCAAAGTGATGAGCTGTCACAAATTAGTACATTGGAGTCTTCAGCTGTCAACACTACCGAGGATATGCCACACCAATCGCCTGTCAACACCTCTGGTAGAGTGAATAAGCTACAACATGTACAGTGTCTAGGTGATTCGTCGCTAGATTTGTTACACTGTAACTACCAATGACACAGTGCAGGAATACAACAGTGACGCTTCTTCTCTTCGTGTGGCACCAAACTGTGAACACTGTAAAAATCTACAAGACTATATTACCATCTGCGAAGAGGCTGCAAACACACTACGCCAAGAAATAGCACAACTGAAACAACAAACAAGTTCAACACGACCACCTGCCACACCGACACGACCACCTGCCACAAAAACAACAAAAGAGCGCACCAAGAAAACCCAGAAGCCTAAGCTCTCATTCGTCGGTGATTCTAATGCCCGGAATCTATATAGACACTTGGATAGCACTAAAACAGACAATGCAGTGTGGGTTAACGCCGGCTGCAAAATAGAAGATGTGAACTCACGGGTGCATCATATGCTTAAAGACAATGACATTGGTGTTATACACCTTGGGACAAATGATGCCCTCAGCACCAAATCGGATAATGACTGTCTTGCCGACTGTAGTGATGCCATGGATTCTTTTTTGGACTACTCAGTGCAGACACCTCTTATTGTTTGTTCCGTGCCACCAACACGCAACCAGAGAGGACAACGACGTGTCACAATGATTAACACCCTGCTCAAGTATAAATGTGACATGAACAATAGACTACTGTTTGTTGACACCGGATTAACCTTAAGTGATATTGGCAACGATGGGGTCCATCTGACTGATTCTGGTAAAGCAAAGCTTACCAGGCGTATTCAATGTGAAAGCTTGGATTTTTACCGCAATGTAAGCAGCCGTCACATGTGAGTACAATTTTTAGTACAATTGCAGACATTAATTATTCTTTAGATAATCGTACTTCATGTAGTATTCAACGAGCAGAAAATTGCGACTCAATTTCAATAACATCTGAGAAAGCTCTTTGCAAAATACCCAGTGTTTTAGTTAGTTCAACCAATTGTTTTTCATATTTCAGAAAAGACTTACGAGTGGCTTGTCACAATATAAATAGATTATTAAACAAACTTGACCGATTAAAATTATTTTTAGTCAACGATAGTCCATCACTTGATGTATATTGTCTTAGTGAGACATTCTTAACGGAAACAATTAATGATTCATATCTCTGTATTGATGGTTACACGTTTGTTAGGAAAGATAGGTTAAACAAAAGAGGAGGTGCTTTACTAATGTATGTCCGCGATGGCATCTCATACAAACGTAGAAAGGACTTAGAAGGACCTATTGAAACTTTATGTATTGAAATCAAATATTCAAATAGATCTATTTTACTGACTTCAGTCTATCGCCCTCCAAATAATGATAGTGATTTTATACAACATTGGTTATCTAATATGGAAGAATCTATGTATAAAATTTATTCCGAAAATAAACCAACGATATTAATGGGTGATATTAACATTGATATTATGTCGGATAAAAAAGATAAACTTCAAGAATCTTGGATCAGCCTTACAACTAATATACAGTTAAACCAGATAATTAAAGAACCCACGAGAGTAACAAACACCAGTGAAACTCTTATAGACCACATTTACGTTTCTGATGATCTTCCCGTTTTATATAGCTCTCCTATTGGGTATAGTATCAGCGATCATTTCCCTGTATATGCTGTTTTTAAAATGACGAATATTGATTTTAACAAAAATGATGGTCGCCATAAAACCATAAAGTATCGAAAATGCAATAACTTCAATTCTGCAACATTCTTGTCGGACTTACAAAACGCCCCCTGGTTAACTAACGGTGCTGAAAACATCTCAATGGATCAATATCTTCAAAGTTTTATTTCTACTTTTACTAAAATAATAGACAAACATTTACCACTAGTCACTAAACGTATAAAACGACCAAAACAACCAGAGTGGATATCAAATAACATCTTACTTGCTATTAATAAGCGAGAAAATGCAAAGAAAAACAAAGATCAACAAAATTATAAGTATTGGAGAAATGAAGCCACAAAGTTAATACGAGATGCAAAGAAAGAATATTATTCGGAATCAATTAAACTCTACAAAAACGACCCGAAAAAATTATGTAAGGTATTTAATGAACTTAACAACAAATCCAACTTTTTTTAACAACATTAAAACAATAACTTATGAAAACAAAACATTTACAGATGATGCTGATATAGCAAATACTTTCAACAAGTACTTTACTAGTGTGTCTGAAAAATATCTAAATGAAGAAAAAAGTCTATCTCCAAATCTGAAGAAACTGGAAGCTTTTATTACAACGAAACTACCAAAAGAAAACATTTTTAATATACCATACATAACAGAGGATTTTGTTTATAAATTTTTGACCAGCCTTGATAATAATAAAGCGACAGGAATCGATAATATATCATCAAAGATTGTTAAAATATCAGCACCAGTAATTACGAAACACTTAACAGAAATTTGTAATCACAGTATCCGTAATAGCTGTTTTCCGTCGATCTGGAAAAAAGCAAGAGTTACACCACTTCACAAGAGAAACTCAACCGACGACCCAGAAAACTACAGACCTATATCTATTTTGCCCGTTTTGTCTAAAGTTCTTGAAAAACATGTACACAACTCATTGTAAGAATTTTTCCTGGTGAATATTCTTTTATCCCCTCGACAATCAGGTTTTCGGACCAAACATTCTTGTGAAACAGCACTCACTGAAATGACTGATGATTGGCTTAGTGCCATGTACAACATTGAATATTGCGGAGTAATTTTTCTAGATTTATGCAAAGCTTTCGATCTGTTGATCCCAATATTCTACTTAGAAAACTAAAATTATATCAACTTGGTGAACAATCCCTTTTTTGGTTTCAATCCTACCTTTCTGATAGAAAACAATCTGTTAAAATCAATGCGACATATTCAAGCGAAATATGCAACACACATGGCGTTCAACAAGGCTCTATATTGGGTCCCTTACTTTTCGTAGTTTATATTAACGACCTTCCATTAGAAAATGCATCTGGTAAAACATCATTATTTGCAGATGATTCAACAATTACTGTCCGTGGCAAAGAGATACACTTTGTCAAGGAACATTTATATAATGAAGCAGTACGTACGAACAACTGGTGCTATGAAAATGGCATGGCTTTAAGTTTTGAAAAAAACAAAGCAATGTTAATCCTATCAAAAGCAAAAGAATCACGTTTAACTGAAACTGAAATAGACATCAAAATAAATATTAACGGCACACAAATAAAAAATACCAAACAAGAAAAACTCCTAGGTGTGCTTATCGATAATAACTTAACGTGGCATAGTCAAGTAAAGAAAGTTAAACAAACAATTGCTTTCAAGCTGTCTATTCTCAGAAAAATAAGACATTATTTACCTGCAAAGACCCGTATTTTGTATTATAACTACTATATTAAACCACACCTACAATATTGCTGCACTATATGGGGACAATCTAACAAAACTGACATATATTCAATAATAAAATTACAAAAACAAGCCGCACGGCTTATTCTGGATGCAGATAAGTATTCCCCATCTAGTCCTCTGTTCGATCAACTTGAATGGGATACTTTTGATAAAATTGTTCAGGAAAAACAGGCCACAATGGTATTCAAAGCTCTAAACAACCTTACCCCTGATTATATATCTAATTTATTTAAACCAACATGCACAAACACAAATCATTCTTTAAGATCGAAGACAAGCAATAAACTCCATGTACCAGCATCTCATCACAAAAGCCTTAGGTTTAATGGTCCAAAAATCTGGAATTCTCTATCCGATAAAGCACGCAAAGCAACGACATTAAAAGAATTCGTAAGCGAATACAAAAACGGAAATAAAAAGTAGTCACAACATACATATATCAGATTTGTAATTATTGTGTTTGAAATAATATATATGTTGTCTGCAATTGTGCTTTAATTGTACTCTCAAATGTAATTTATTTATGTGTGTTTGTAGTTGTCATGTTTACAATGTATATACTGTATATATATATGTGTGTGTATAAATATATGTATGTATGTATATATATTATATCAATACCATACATTATTTTATAAGTTATGCAATATGAGGTCAGGTACTGAGTTATATAAATATACCTCAATATAAAAAATGTCCAAGTATATTTTATTTTATCAATTATTTCCATGTATACAAATCAATCATGTAAATTGTTTTACTTCAAAATGATCACTTCTTCTGTAGATGTTTGTAAAATTATATGTTGCTGCCAAATAGATTGTCAGATTTACCATGTACACGAATTTAAATATATGCTATTATTACTATTTTATATTATATAAGTAAATGAATCATACGAGTTATGTATATATTATTATATTATTTAAATAGATGTATATATCGATGTATGTTTTTTAATGTTTATGTATGAGGGCCCCACGGCGGATGAGCTATGCTCAGTGGGTTGGTACATACATGTATGTATGTTTTTAATTTTTATTGATTTTGTACGTTGTTGTATATACCTGTACCCTCGCTAAATGAAGACTTTATTATTATTATTATTCCGCGAGTCTGAATAATTTCCGCTCACTTCCAGCTGTGAATTGCGTTTGCAAGAAATGAAATGAGATGAATGGGGTTTTATGTGCACATAAGGGATAAACTTGGCCAGGAGAACCTCCTGAGGATAGTGAGATGACACTGCCCTCCAGACACACAATTCGAAATTCGGGCCCTGGTAGTCCGAGGCCGAGCACGCTACCTCTCGGTCACGGAGGCTCCCCACAATATTGACTCTTTACGAAACATTTTGCTTCTTTGAAACTTGGAGGCCAGAGTGGGGTTCGAACCCGCAATCTCCGACTTTCCAAGCAGGCAGCTTTAACCACTGCAGCAGGGCCCCCGCCCTTGCGTTTGCAAGAAACAATTTCAAAGCGGCTCCTTGGGATGACATCAATTTTCGTTTTTATTTTTGTAATGAAGTAGTGTACTACGTATCCCACAGATGATGATTGTTTTTTTCATAGTTTTTAGATTTTTTAAAATATTTTTTATTAACATTACTATGAATCCGCTTAAAACTCAAACAAACTTTTTGTATACCTAAACACTTGCTCAAGGATGTCCTGGAAGACACCAATTAGCGGCGATTGCTTTGATCTCATGCACCGTCCAAGACGTGGGAATATGTGGTGTAAAGTGCTGTATAGTGCTGATTTGTTTTGTTTACATGGCAATATACAACCTGGAAATATAACTATTACACTCTTTTGCGGTGCTTTTAAATTGTTTTTGACTTTTTTTGTATTTTTAGTTAAGATCAGTAGGCTATATAGCTTCATATAAATTAAATTTTCAAAATTAACAAAATTGAAAATTTCTTATTCCATGGGGTCCCTTAAAGTGAATGAAAATAACTTGGCGATTAGAAGGTTAAAGTTAATTTGCATATGTTATCTGCACATTGAACTGGTATTATGTTGACACCTATGACACCTAGCAAAATAACACGAAAACAAAAAACAAATTTGCCGGGTTTGTATTCGTATTCGCGCACATGTGAAGGTACCTTAAAACGGATTTCGCATACGAATACGAACACAGCAAAATCCCTCTTATTTTTATTATTGTACGGCCGTTTTTATTTGTCATTGAGTTTTGAATCGAGTGTCCAGACATCTGACCTCTATGATCTTTGGCTAGTGAAGTATCCTACTATCTCTTCTAAGAGATCTGACAAATAGCGAGTAAGTATGGTGGGGCCAAATGTGAAAACAATTCCGTTGACAATACATTAGAGAATTTTCAAATGTCATACCTCGCAAATTGTGCGTCTGAGCCTAACAAATGAGTGACATTTAGGCCATTAGGGGTTATGATCTTGTATAAAAAAACCTATTGCTAAAAACGATTTCGGATTTACCTGAATCTAAAATGGATCACAATAAAAACAAAAGGAAACGGTGCATCTGAGGCTAGTAAGGACCGAAATTTAGACCCTGAAGAGTATAGTAGTACTAAGTACGTCGTATATGATTTAGGATCGTGGAATAACGTAAATATATATAAAATGGCCGACAAATCTCAAAATGGCCAGAAATTGTTGAGAAACTAAATAGCCGACAATTATTTTTTCGGGGGGGGGGGGAGGGCTGTAACCCACGTACATATAGTTGCAGGTGAATAAAGGTTACATGTAATATCTTTTTAGCCTCTGACCAGATGCACAGTTTTCGATACATCAGCCACTTTAAATATTAGAGGGCTGCGCCCCTTTGGGAACATAGTTTCAAAGCTTCTGTGTGCGAGAATTGGGTCAAAAATAGACCATTCCATGTAGCTACTGGCCATTTTGAAAAAAATTGCTCAGAAGATCACATAGAATCAAAATAGCTGACATTATTCCACATTTATAATGCATTAGATCTGTTTGAAGCAATCCTAGATCAGCCCTTGGCATATATAAAAAATTAAAAACGGTGTGGGTGTTTTACATGTGGACACTATTAATACCAACACCACATTAAACAAAATAGCAGATTTAACCGTGTAACCCCCCCCCCCCCCGTTACGTGACGCCGGTGTGAACTGATATGTTTTTATGTTACTGGACTGGGTCTCGTTTAATTTCTATAGTAATTTCCTTTTGACATAGCTGCACGGGGACGACAATTATACATGGGGGAAGGGGGGGGGGGCGAAACAACTTGGCCGTAATGGTCTATTTTGCCGCCAAAATACATTCATCTATTTTTTTCTAAAAAACATTGATGGTTGGAACCTAGAAACATGCCTAATGCTGACCCCCACTTTAATACTGGTGGTTCAATAACCATTCCAGTAGGAATGCAATCAAGTAATGATCAAATTATGACATTCAATTGACAGATTGAGTGTTTCATAGCGTTTGTCATTCACATAAAAAAAAATATTTAAAAAGGTTAACACTCTTATGAAAAATGTCTTCACTAATGATAGGCCTAATTGTACAACTGCTCCATCCACGTACACTCCCTAATGTATACAGCTGAGTGAAAGGGAAACATCTACATCCACGTGCTAAACCTACAAACCTGGAGACTTTGACTCAATGTTGGCTTAATGTTGGGCTGATGTCTAAGACGGAAGCCCAACATCGAATCAACATTGGTTTAATGTCTCTAGTTTGCGTGGCAAGTGTACATGAAGAATACCGGTCAACTCGTACCCATGTCAACTCGTACCCATGTCAACTCGTACCCATGTCAACTCGTACCACCAATAGATGTCAACTCGTACCACAAGTGATGTCATCTCGTACCACCATTCGATGTCAACTCGTACCCAAAAAGGCAAGTATGATGGTACGAGCTGACATCTACTACCACACAATAGATGTTAACTCGTACCCATGTCAACTCGTACCCATGTCAACTCGTACAACTAATAAATGTCACCTCATACCACAAGCTGCCACAAGTGATGTCAACTCGTACTCAACAAGGTATCAGATGATGGTACGAGTTGACTTCTCTTACCACACAACAGGTGTCAATACTCGTACCATCAATTAGATGTCACCTCGTAGCAAGGATAATATTCTGGAGGATAGTGCATGTATGTTATACATAACTTGTAACTTCTATTTTAGTGGTCAAATAATACTTAGTTAATTTATTGAGCCAGGCATATCAAATGGGATTAGCCGCAATGGTCGGTTGCCCCCTCCCCGTTATGTTTATTTACAGCGTTGCGTCATAGTGATCAGGAAGGGTGATGGCAATTGTTACTGAGCGGTGACAATTTATTGCCCCCAGGCAAAAAATGGCTTTTATTTTACATTTTAACATGTGTTAAAGCTGTGATAGTAAAGATATGAATGACTCGGTACTGAGGTGCGATGTCTTGGGCTTTTCAAAATTAACTTAGATGGCAATGGTGATGGTTAATAGGTTATTATCACAATACTAACTGTCAGACCAGCATAAACATAATTTTATCCGTAAATAATTACTTCATACATTATCATGAATTATACATCATTTCAATGCAAATTGTATGTTACCTCAATCATTCTCAGACGAAACATAAATTTGTGTACAGGTCCTCATACGACAATTAATGAATCTAAAGCAACTTTGAGATATCATATGTTATGTTTTTAGGTGACATTTCATAAACTGCAGGACTGGAAGGGTCAAAGGGATTAGCGCCCTAATTAGCGACAATGCCGTTTTGCTTATGCCTACATACGGCGTTACGTAACGTTAAATGGGCAGACGGGGGGAGGGGGGCTGTTGACAATAATTACTACAATAAGGGTACCAGATTGATCAGTCACATGTGAGAAAATAACGGCTTAAGCAATGGTGTGTTTTCATAGCAATAATTGCAATTAGCTACTACACATGCACAATTTGTAGTGAAGGGATTGACCGTTGACACCCCACAGCCAAGCTGCAGTCAAACGGTCTACTAACATGATCATAGAAGCGTTTCAATTTCAGGTTCTTACTGATCCTACAGACAAGCCAGTGAAAAATTAAAACGGATTTAAAGTGACAAGGATAAAAAGTTCATTCACCTTAGCTGTTATACCTTTTGAAGTGACACATTAGAACCAAATAGTTTGCTCCGGGAAATTAGCTCCACATATAGTTCAAATCTAAGTTAGAATCAACAATCATAGTTAAAATTTGTTACTTTGTCATCCCGTCAAAACGTGTTGACTTTGAACTTATGTTACTTTTAACAAGTGTTACTTGTCATCCCGTCAAAACGTGTTGACTTTGAAAATAATACAATAACTGGTCAATAAAATATTGTAACAAAATCATCGCTTAATAAAATATTAAAAGTTCGTATCAATTCATAGATATATCAGTGCATTAAGCACAAATAATTCTCAAGTGTTTTTGGTTACATTCATTCTGTTTGTGATTTTTAGTGACCCATAGGTAACATATGTAAAACCCTATCCATGTACAGGGCGGGCCCTGGTGCATTGCAAAGTTGGAGATCGCAGGTCCGAACCCCTCTCTGGCCTATGAGTTTCAAAGAAACACAAATGTTTCTTCCCTGCTGACTCGTAAAGATTCAATAGTTTAGATCATTTGTGACAAAGGTAAACAGACATAAGACAGATATTTTATTGACAGAAAGAAAAGTCTTATTTGTCATACAAATAATAGAGTATATGTACAGGTATATAAAAAAGATAAAATCACACGACAGTTTACTTGATATCACATCCAAACAGGCTCTTATATATAACCCACATTCATTATCCTCCGGAATTAAATTTGGTACGAGTTGACATCTAATGATGGTACGAGCTGACATGGGTACGAGTTGACATCTGTTGTGTGATAAGAGATGTCAACTCGTACCATCATCTGATACCTGCCTTGTTGGGTACGAGTTTGACATTACTTGTGGTACGAGTTGACATCACTTGTGGTACGAGTTGACATCTATTGGTAGTACGAGTTGTCATGGGTACGAGTTGACATGGGTACGAGTTGACATGGGGCGAGTTGACATGTGTACGAGTTGACTGTCACCCTACATGAATGCTCATAACAATGATAGCTTACATCCACTACCCCAGTTGGTTACACATCACTTCAACCTGACTGAATATCATATTTATTTAATAATTTTTTACACCAGGACAATTTTTTTATGGTCACATAATATGTTAATTATCTAGTTTCACTACTGAACATTAATGTTGTTCATTTATATATAGCACTGTAAATTTATATATTTTTTCTAGATGGAGATCATTGAAAATAGGCAATCATAAATGATGTTACCCTATGGAGCCCATATTATTACGTCGTCTCATGACGGCATTTATCTTGACCAATCAGCCCCAGGAAAGAAAATGACGCAATGTTACTAAATATAGCACATAGGCTGATGAGGAAAGTCGACCGAAGGATCTCTCTATAAAGCCATGAAGGGGTGGGGGGGGGGGGGCTTTTATACCTTGTCTATTTCTATATATATGGACTGTAGCCATTGACTGATCAGAACGCTTGCAATATAAATAACTATGCAAATGCCTGTGGTCTTACCAGCATGCTATTATCCTCACTTCTAGATGTTTTGTGTTATTGTCATAGTGATTTCACTATATAAGTGCTAGCTACTTATTCAAACGTGGATTTGTCCAGATATGTGAAATAACAGTGGCCTATATTCCAGGTGACAACTCTGACCCCAGCCACGCTTTGTCTATATTGCATAGTTTGTCTGGCCAATCTGGTTAATAAAATGACGTCATTGCCATAGCGACTTCATGTCACAAATTTAGGTTTAAAAAATATTTTGATCACGTACAGTAAAAATACGACTGAGAAAACTAGAGACTTAATCCTTTCCTGTAATTTATTTTTATCTCTCGGAATATAAGTGTCCACTCAACTTTAGAAATAGGTTATTTCTCCTGTAAGCATACTGTTTATGATTGATATGGAACACACAAAAAATCAACATTCTAATGATGAAAGATAATATCAATTACCTTTTTATCGGAACACTAAACGATTATATATATATATATATATATATATATAATATATATATATATATATATGTATATATATATATATATACATATATATATATATATATATATATAGATATATATAGATATATATATATAGATATATATATATATTATATATATTAGCACTTTCAGTACCACCTTTTCCACATGTTAAAGATAAAACGTGACATCTATCAGCAAGACTTTTAAAAAAGCTAACCTACATTTTTTTCAAATCTTAGCTATTTGTTTACTCACTTGAAGTTGTGAATCGCTTCAGCAAGACAAAACTTCAAGGAGGGGGAATTCTAATTAACATTGTAATATTTTTTTTTACATAACTAAATATTCTGACTTCTACCTATGATTACACGGGAGAGGCCAGTGAACTTATCATTCTACTATATGATTCTACTAGCTGACGTCTCAGTGATGGCATTGATGTCTTTATGGTCCAATATTATATAAATATAAACAATAAACATGCCTTTTGATTGAAAATAAAATCACATATAAACTTTGCATGTTTGAATTTTTTACTCAGCCGTCCATGTGTCATTTCCGAATGCGTGCGCATTGCCACATGTAATTTATGGGTAGGTTTTCAAATTTGAATGAAATGAGCTGAAAATAAATCAACCAGCGTTTCCCATATTGCACTAGCGGTGCTCTGACGTATTATAATGCAATTAAACATTTAGGTCAATTATGACACTATATCAGTAGTCAGCCAAACACACCCACGTGTCAGACGGAGGTCAGTATGTCTACAACGGACGTAATTTGAAAGCTTTTAAGCTGGCTTCAACAATATATTCATGATGTTTATATTCTTAAGGTTAATATGCATAAGCTCAGAGGATCTAAGTAGACGTGAGATATCCAGTTCACTTGAAAAGAAAACATTGACATGTTATTCTGCATTTAATTTTGCGACAATACATTTAGTGAAGAAGAGATGCTAGTCACGTGTGACAGAGCCTAGAACCATGACATAGGACAAGGCCTAATCTGTGTTGAACTCGTTGTGGTTGTTATAAATGTTTATTATTGACATTAAAAATAATTCAATTACAGTAATGAAGTCTGCTGTTTTCAAGCATCTTCCCACACAAGGCCCGCTTCTCCCGAGGTCGTAGACCGAGGCCTTGCTGAATCAGTGTAAAAACCATCTATTGGAGTGGGGACTTTCAAGAAAGATTTTTACTGTTTGACCCAAGTTTGACCTCTGGCATGAGTGCTGCTTTAATGCAGGGCCACTGTATACGACGCTGGCCCTGCATTAAGCAGCACATGTCTGGTGGCCCAGAATCTCACAGGAAGTATCACAGACAGCTCCCACCACATCTCACCAGACACGAGACGTTACATGCGGCAGGGTTGGATTAATGTTGAGCCAATGTCGCAGACAGTGGGCCAACATTAGGTTGGCATTTGGTTGAAAAATAAATGAATATTCAATATCTAAAGCATCCTCCCTACCCCAATAGGTGGATGATAACACTGATTCAGCAAGGCTCGGTCTGCGACCTCGAGAGCAGCGAGCCTGGCTGTCAGGAAGATGTTTTCAAGTGAAGAGCAGGCATCAGGTCAAAGGAGCGTTCAGTTATTTGCTTCAAAGGCAGCTTTCAGTTCAGCTACCGTTGGCCAGGTCCAGAACGCCAACCAAGTACCCCAGTAACACTCCAAGCCCCACCTGGTGAAAAACAACAAAAACACAAACAATTAGTGATAATTGCGCTGGGTGAGAGAGCTTTGAGAACAAATCAAGCTATGTTGAGTGAGTGTGTGTCGGTCGGTCGGTCGGTTTCATGAAAATTCATTGAAAATTGCGTGAGAAATCAGTAAAAATCATGCTCTACAAAAACGTTTTTATTGTGGCAAACTATAATAAAGATTTATAATAAAAAATGTAAACTAACCTCTGGAAAAATGCGATCCCATACGCGTCTCTATTGGGTTCGATTTTAGTCCAGTCCGACGTCACCCTCGCTTTCTCCGCAGCTGAATGCTCCATTTTTTCTGAAAGAAAACACAAAAAAGTCTATAAAACTCAATAGGTCTACTGCCGGCCGCGACACAGATTAGCTTATGTTTGGCAAATTGTAACCAGTGTTTGTGAATAAATGTGTACAATTATCTTCAGTGAATGGTCACCAAGATGGTCACCATGTCGAATAGTATAATATTATTACCAAAATAGCATAGACATGGTAGACCTACGCACACATTGAACAGTTGTCAAACATGACATTATAATCAAACCCTTACAACGTTGAATTTTTTTTTTTTCAACCATATTCTTTTCAAAATAAAATCATTATAAAAATCTTAGTGAGATGTTTTGGCTTAATTTAAATACGTTATATGTCTATGGCAAACATAAATATTTTATTCTTTAGGTGCCGGGATATCTATAGACGTCAGATTCTAACGTCA
>OZ024910.1:9284828-9390882 GCA_964017125.1 Flabesymbios commensalis | reverse complement strand
CCAGAACCAGAAGAGGCTGCAGACCACCATACAGGCCGCACAGACAGCTGGAAGAAAGGGAAATACCAAGCATGAGATATTATATGCCATAGCCAGAAGCGGCTGCGGTCGACCATACAGGCCCCACAGACAGCTGGAAGAAAGGGAGAAATACCAAACATGTGTTATTACATACCAGAACCAGAAGCGGCTGCAGACCACCATACAGGCCTCACAGACAGCTGAAAGAAAGGCAGGAATACCAAGCATGTCATATTATATACCAGAACCAGAAGCGGCTGCAGACCACCATACAGGCCGCACAGACAGCTGGAAGAAAGGGGAAATACCAAAAATGTGATTTTATATACCAGAGGGGATTGCAGTACACCCCATAGGCCCCACGGACAGCTGAAAGAAAGGGAGAAATACCAAACATGTATTATATAAGCCGGAACCAAAAAGTCGATTACAGTCCATAATACAGGTATCACAGACAGTGGATAATGCATCACATAGGCATACAGTAGTGCTGAAATCATGTAGGTATAATTTATTTTCAAAACAAGCAATGAAGCAAGGAAGCAAGCAAGCAATGATACAAGGGAGTAAACAAACAAGCATACAATGAAGCACGCGAGCACGCAAGCATGCAAGCAAGCAATTTCGCACTCTCGCAAGCAAGCAAGCAGGCAAGCAAGCAGGCAAGCAAGCACGCAAACAAGCAAGCAAGCAAGCAAGCAAGCAAGCAAGCAAGCAAGCAAGCAGGCAGGCAGGCAGGCAGGCAGGCAGGCAGGCAGGCAGACAGGCAGACAGGCAGGCAGGCAGGCAGGCAGGCAGGCAGGCAGGCAGGCAGGCAGGCAGGCAGGCAGGCAGGCAGGCAGGCAGGCAGGCAGGCAGGCAGGCAGACAGGCAGGCAGGCAAACAGACAGACAGACAGACAGACGGACGGACGGACGGACGGACGGACGGACGGACGGAAGGACGGACGGACGGACGGACGGACGGGCGGGCGGGCGGGCGGAAGGACGGACGGACGGACGGACGGACGGACGGACGGACGGACGGACGGACAGACAGACAGACAGACAGACAGACAGACAGACAGACAGACAGACAGACAGACAGACAGACAGACAGACAGACAGACAGACAGACAGACAGACAGACAGACAGACAGACAGACAGACAGACAGACAGACAGACAGACAGACAGACAGACAGACTGACAGACAGACAGACAGACAGACAGACAGACAGACAGACAGACAGACAGACAGACAGACAGACAGACAGACAGACAGACAGACAGACAGACAGACAGACAGACAGACAGACAGACAGACAGACAGACAGACAGACAGACAGACAGACAGACAAACAAATCAAGATATCAATCAAGACATTAACCAAGAAAACAAAGAAATAGAGCTGTAGATTAATTTTATTCATATACACTAAATTATGAAAGTAGAGCCTCCCGCGGATGGATGGTGATAAAAGAATCAGAAGACAATGCCCAAGGCACATGATGTCTACACACTTTAGTCCCACTCGCCACTATCCATAAAGGCTTAGAATTGTGTTGGCTATCCAGAAACCGGATAGGCCTACAAATGCAGCCAATGAGATGTTGAGCTGACAAGCCCATATCACAGGTGTGGATTTATAATAACATTTATTTATCTTTATTATTGCCTGAACACTGGCCTGTTATGAGAAATATAGGAAACTGGTGCATTTACTGGTAGAAATTCCTTCTTGTTGACCTGATCTAGATATTTCCGGTTTGGGACAGGTAAATTGTAATTGGACAATAGTATTAGAAGAGCTTCCTAACTGACCAAACACAATATAGTAAGGATATAACCTTTTCTGGCCTTTTCTAGAGCAGTGTTCAATCTAGAGTTAAATGTTTGGACTAACGTTAGTTCACAGATACTCACCACGTGGGGCTAGCGATTACAATGTTGAAAATAATGAAGGAGCCCCGGCCTCTGAATCACCAGGGGCTCGTTTCACTAAGAAAATCTCATCTTAACTTTGAGTCATCTACCATAAAAAAGTTAAGATGATCTTAACTTTTAAATGATAAATGACCTAAACTATGTCAAAGTTTAGATAAGATTTTCTTATTGAAACGAACCCCTGGCAGGGCTCGTTGCAATAAGAAAATCTCATCTTAACTCCCAGTCATTTACCATTAAGATGTTAAGAAGATTTTAAGATGATCTTGACTTTTTAATGATAAATGATCAAAGTTTAGATAAGATTTTCTTAGTGAAACGAGCCCTGTACAGCTCCAGCTGCTGATTGCTTAGGTTTTAACAATTTTTAGTAAACATAAGGAATGCCTTCCACTCTTATTGACCCTGTCAGCTCGGGGACCGTCTTTATACGTCAGAGTCTGATGTATACAGACGTCATATTCTGGGGCCCGTCCCACTAAACATATTAAAGTTAAGATTAATTTTCCCTTATTTGCATTAGAAATTTGCATTAGAAACTTTTCTAATGCAAATAAGAGGAAATTAAGATGATCTTAATTTTAAGATTTTTTGCAGGATGAGCAAAGACTGTGAGAGGTATTTTATTTGGATTGCAAGTTGCTTGAAAGCATAGCCCTATTTACACTCCCTACACTACAATACAATGTGTGTGTGTATTTTGTCTGGCAATTGTACCTCGTTTTAATTTTACAGAACAACCAACATCTCAGAGAGGGAGAGGGGTTGGTGCAGACAGACACTTGTGTGGTGAGTTGTCGGGAGTTTGAGACGCACGTGCTGTCGGTGTTTACTTTGGGGACAACATACATCGTGCTCGGTCATATGCCTATGAGTAGAGGAGTAATATTTCGGTCACTTCCGGTATGTTCATTTTTTGACAGTATCTTTTTGTATGAGAGGATCAAGGTGGGTTATTTATTTTTTGAGGAAAAGATCGAGGCATATGTTCTGCATGGAATGTTTATTTTTTTCTGTCACATGACCTATCATGATCGCCATGTCACGTGATTTCGATATGCAAATTAGGCAAAGTTGAGCAGAAGTGAAATTCGGCCAGGGGTGGGTAATTTCGGTCAACTCCATCTAGAGCTCAATAAAACCTATTTCACAGCACTGGAGCACAAGATATTTCTAAAATAATAAATTGTTTAATGCTTTTCCGTAATCAAGAGTTTAAAAATGGTTTATTAAGTTAAATTACAAAAATTGAGAGGTGTAGCATTATAAAAACTAAAATCAATGTTGGCCCATTATTATTACATCAATACATGATCGTATTGCCAGCCGAAATTATCCGCCTAAATTTGCCGGAAATGGAGGCTAATTTCGGTCAGTGGAGGGTAATTCCGATCATTTTCAATCACCTTATTATAGAAATATATAACTATTTATCGTTTACAAAAGCCAAAAAAAACATGGGATAGGCTGGTCTATTATTAATTTGTAGCCTATATATACATGTAATAACCCGAAAAAAATATTTGGGCACTTCTTTATTTCTGTTAAAATGACGCAGATGGAAGCCTATTATAGGTCGTACGCCCAATATCGCGAACCACGTTTTTTGCCATTTAAAAAATATTTACTACCTTAAATTATTTTTTTTTACTTCTATTCAACTCACTAACATGTCCGGCGATCTCCAGGTATAATTTTTGTTTGAAAAATATTCTAACTTGGGAGATCCTTTCTTTGTTATGTATAACGTTTTTCGCGAATTACACTTAATATCGCCCACCGCTCTAATGATGAATGACTTGCACCTGTCATTATACATGACAAAGAAAGGATCAGACGATGTAAAGTATTTTTTGCCGAAAAAACGGCAGAAATAGGCGCCGGATAACTTGGCAAGTTGAATAAAGTTGAAAAAAATAAAATTTAGTCACCAAATATTTTTTAAATGGCAAAAAACGTGGTTCGCGATATTGGGCGTATGACCTATAGTATTACTATTAGACCAAAAGCATTAGCTGAACAAAAAAGTAGAAAGCTGACGTTTTCAAGATAGCTTCAAAACGGCATCTGCATGACCACTAATGGCACTACGTCTATGTCCATGCAAAGTTCTGGAAGTTCCATCCTGTACCCTGTGCCTGTGGCATTAAACAAATCAAAATGGCTCTCATCACCGTTTGTTATAATTTTTAAATTATCAAAATCATAATAGCCAATTTCTCTACTCATAGGCGCGACTGTCATAATTTCGATCTAGATCAATGCAATGGTGAATCCTGAATCTAATGCATTATATGAGCATAGGGGTAATAAGCAAGACGGCGGCATTGCAACTCAAAAGGCATGTAGTGATGTACTGATGTAGGCACAGTAGTCAGTGGGGGCGGGCCTACGTCAAACTACGTCGATAATTCATTAATTATTTGTACGACCTTTATGTTAGTCACTCACCTGTGCTGGTTGAACACAAGAAAAACAATACTAGCAATCGCATCGCGGAAGGTCCAACTGTCTTATTCTAATTCAAGTAGACTATGATATCTAGCGTTATTCAGAAATTAGGTATATTCTAACGCTGGAGCCTCTCAGTTCATAAGCCCTGTAAGCTGACATCAAATTAATAAATAATTATCGCTTGGTGATAGTCACCATGGTGACTTTTTCTGATAATAGATTCAATATGTCTAATTATGACGCAATAGTTTCATTTTTATAAAAGTAAAACAATAAAGAAAAAACATTTGCTCCACTCCTTGCACCACCCTAAATATGTCTAAATCCAAGGGGGTAGCTGGAGAGTGCGTACATCAAGTACTGTTTTATATGGTTGTCGCTGCTTCTGGTAAAATACTGAAAAATACAGAAATGTTGTAATTTTGTAGATAATATGAAAGCACGCATTGTTTCCTTTATGTGTGATATAAGGTATAAGATTTTCGTATGGATACAGGGGTTGAGAAGGAAGTGTGTCTTTTCTGGGAATGGGCGTAACAATGTAGGGCCTATGGGGATATTCGGGCAAGGTTTACCTTTTTACCCACAAGGGAGGGTAGCTCAAAACGAACCAAGCTAACATACCTGTTTTTTTCAAGGACAGCTTAGGCTTTATTATGGTGTATCACATAGGGGTGTAAGCCGGGACAAAAATGGTGAATTCCGCCCGTAGAATGCCCTTAGAATGTTGGTATTATACGTGTTTCAATGGGATTGGCATTGTGAGTGTCAAATGTCGATATGTATCTATGTTGAGGCAATTTGTTTTTTTGGAAGGGGAGAGGGGGGGGGGGCAGGATTCCCTTGATCCCTCTTACTGTGCCACTGAGGCCTAGGCCTTGTCTCTATAACCTTTAACCCTTTATAAAGCCCTCACGATGCATTAAAGCCTGATTTTACATCCCTGAAAACTTCATATCCCTAAAACTAGGGGTTTTAGAATGAAAATTTCACCAATACATGGTAATTTTCTTTAATTTTTTACCCACATCAGATCAGATGAAGATGACAATATAAAGTCAGGCTTGAAAGGGTTAACTCTGACTGACTGACTGACTGACTGACTGACTGACTGACGACTGACTGACTGACTGACTGTCAATATATAAATAATAGTAGTGCCCGCAATTAAAATGTGACGTTTCTCGTCTATTGCTTTGGTCATCTTTGTTTGAACATAACCCTATTCACTTCTGTGTACAATGCTGGGCAATTCTTGGTACAATGGCTTGGCCCGGCATTGTAAAGCCACTTTAATCAAGAAATTGTGTTGTTTTCGGTAATTACACAACAGTGGTACAGCGGTGTATGAGCTATTCTGTGAAACGCAGTGACGTCACTCGGTGAAAACAAGGTTATATAAGAACCCTCCCCCATACTTCATTGTATTAGCCAGCTCGGTGAAAACTAAGGAGGTCGAGGGCCTTGAGTTTCACAGATTAGAAGTACGAAATTCCCGCATTTCCTATTTTTGACATGGTTGTCAATAATTAGAAATCAGGAATTTCGTCTCTATATCTAGCCTAACTGGTGAATGCGCAGCACCAAAATTATAAAAATTTGCAGTTCTAGTCTATGTACATGTTTACATCATATGGTCCCGAAATTCCTGATTTGTAATTATTGACAACCATGTCAAAAATAAGAAATGCGGGAATTTAGTCTCTATATCTAGTCTAACTGGTAAGTGCGCAGCACAAAAATTATAAAAATTTGCAGTTCTAGTCTATGTACATGTTTACATCATATGGTCATATTAAGAACCCGAAATAAAATCACCGATTTTTTGATGATTTTAGCCTGGGCCAGTCCCTTTAACCTCAATTTTGAATGTAATAGGGGCCTATCCCTCATTTTTAGGTTTATGTAGGTCTACATGACGTATAATGGTATATAGTTAACCCTTGGAACACTGATTTATTCAATTTGAATTTTCAGTCACTTGAAGTTGTGTCTCGCTATCGCGACACACAACTTCAAGTGAGTGAAAATTGGTGTTATTTGTGAAATTTAGGTACCAACATATTTCGGTGTTTTAAGATTGAAGACATGTTTTACTTTTAAAAAATGGTTAGACATGTGCTTATAAAAACACAGAATGTCCACTGTAGTCGAGATCAGTGGTCCAAGGGTTAAGTATATGTATAGGCCCACATGTGTATATGTATGCGTTTGTGTGCTGCTGTGGGGAACCAAGAGGCAGCATCTGCTTACTTGTAAAGTGAGAGATGCTGTCTTTTGGATTTGCACGGCAGTATGTGTGTGCGCATGTATGTGTATCTAAATATATATGGGTATGTTGTGTCCTTGGATGTGGAGGGGTTTATTTGCCTTTTACGTGATGTCAGATGCACCTTTCATGTCCGAGGACGCGATATCTTATTAAAGCGACACAATCAGGCTAAAATCATAAAAAATCAGTACTTTTATTTTGGCTTCCCAATATGACAATATGATGTAAACATGTCCATAGACTAGAACTGCAATTTTTTTTTAAACTTTTGTGTTGCACATTTGCCAGTTAAGCGAGATATAAAGACGAAATTCTCGTATTTCTTATTTTGGACATGCATGACCGAAATAAAAATCCGGAATTTCGGATAATCAAATCTAAAGTCAAATTAAACTCCCGAAACTACACCCACATTAACAATCTATAGATATATCATATTAAAAGTATATTTTCTAATTAACTTAATACTGATACATGGAAAGTACACAGTCTAATGCAGCGATTGACAATACCAGATAGGCCTAATACTGCACTGCAAAATGCCACAGATGTACAACAAAGTAGAGTGTTACTAATAATACAGCAATAAATTGCTCCTAATCTACGCAGTGCAATTATATTTAGGACTAATATGACTGCAACAATGTAAAGTATTATTAAAACGCAGAAATGGGAAGCGTTTTCTTGCTGCAAGTTGCATTAGTATTTCCTGTTTCAACGCGGGGGCAGTCTCTTTGAATATCTCGTTACTCAAACCGTCTGGTCCCTTGGCTTTAATGGTATTTAGGTTGTTTGATAAATGAAATGAAATGAATCGGGCTTTAGGCCACCTTTGTGCACATATAGGCTAAACTGGGCCAGGAGAACCTCCTGAGGATGGTGAGATGATTGAGATGACACTGCCCTCTAGACACAGGATTCAAAATTCGAGCCCTGGCGGTCTGGGGCCGAGCACGCCACCTCTCGGTCACTGAGGCTCCCCACAATACTGACTTTCACACGTGGATGGGGAAGAAACATTTTTGATTCTTTCAAACCGCCGAGACCGGGAACCGAACCCCGAACTCTGGCGTGAAAGGCAGCGGTGCTAACCACTACCCTAGGGCCCCCGCCCAGATTGTTTAATATTTTATCAACTTCAAGAGGTTCTATAATTGTATTGCTTATTTTGTGTTTAGCAGCTGGTAGTTCTCCGACTGGATCGGTAAAGGAGTCATCAACCGTTAATTGGCTAATGAAGTGTTTTTTTTAAAACATCAACTTTCTCTCTGTTATTTACAATTATTTTGTTTCCATTATGTATTAAAAGCGAGCGAAATTGATCTTTTTTCTTAAATTTTAATTTACATGCTTTACATCAGTTGCTATCGGACTTCATTTGGTTATTTAAAATGCAAAATTTCTTATATTCATGATCATACTTGGCTTCTTTAGTTTTTTTTAAACTAGGTTTCTTAACGTTTCATATTCCGTTTACGTATCAAATAGTGTAAGGGTTTATCGCGTGGTCTAATGGTAACAAAATATTTTGGAATGCAATGTTCAGAAAGTAAGTTAAGTATATCCATAAATTATCCAGTTGCATCGTTCACATTTGACTGACAAAAAACAGAATCTCATCGTGTAGAATATAAAAGTTGTCGAAATAAATCAAAATTACCTTTGGAATAGTCCCATACTACGCGACTAAATGCAGTGTTTTTATTACATTTTACTTTTAATTAAAAAAATAGGTGAATGGTCCGAAATACTATTATGTGGCAATATACATGTACCATGTTTTTCGACAATGTAGCTATAATCTGTGAAAATGTGATTGATACATGATAATGTGTATTTTCCAAAACGGGTGGGCTCTGTAATAATTTGATTTAGACCATTTGAAAGCATAAATGACTGCACAATTCTACCTCTCAGACAACTTTCATCTTTATCACACCCTTCTTTATGTTTTGCATTTGTGTCGCCAATTAGAAATGTACTTGAAAATCGTCTGAACTTGCTGCTGCGAGTACTGACTGTAAACAATTTAAACATTTATCCGGTTGATTTATGTTAACAGCTTGTAGAAATCGATACACCGCTCAGCGCGACGATTGGTAGTTTGCTTCTTGTCAATATGAATACCTTAGCCGCGCCACAAGTTTCAGCATAGCTTACCTATATACCTAGATAAAAAAAACTGCTGGAATTCATAGATATGATTGAGATTATCAACACATACATTACTATGGTGCTGTATATCAGATTGAAACAGGTATCCTCGGAATCATGTGTCCCATTTACGAATACTTTAAACTATAACATTTTACAGGAGTTGTTATTCAATCGACGGTTTCCAAGCTGCGGTGATGTGGATTTTGATCAGAGTCGACCAATTTGTGAGGTGTTGTATTTTCTTTTCTTTTCTTTGACTTTACATTTTACAAAACGTGCACAAAAACAAAGGCCTAGGCCTATTATAAATAATATTCAATGTCGTAGTCAACGAGGAATTTTATTCAACGTTGCAAGTAGCTTTGAAATAGTATACGTTTCCCTTAATATACAAAATCATGTAAATTAAGGGTCGATTTTTTTTTTCTGCAAAAACATCCAACGTACATTTTAATTCTGTACACTTGCCTCAGATCGCTTCAAGATTAAGTGCATATTACAATTTAAAAAAATTTAGTAGTATCAAGGAAAAGAGAATCAGCATTCTATTTTCCTTGCCAGTACTGCATTGTTGCGAATAACAAATGCCTTAACTACTTTTTAAGGTAATTTTCAATTGGACTAAATATTTATTAAACCTTCCATTGAAGTAATAACGTTTTTTGATATTTTTGTTAAACTTTTGTTTTTTGAAATACATGTTATTAACTTTCAATAGAAATCAGGAACATAAACCATATAGGCCTACAAGGAATATTTACTGAACATTTTGTAAGAGAAAGCTGAGACGGATTTAAATGTAAAAATATTTTTAAGCAAGCTAATATAAATATATTGATGTAAAATTCACCGACCGAACAAGTGCATGAAAAATAACCAGTTGCATGAATACCGAAGAGAGGGGGACGTGGCCCATTGGTAGAGCACATGATTGCCTCACCAGTCATGCATGCGTCCCGGGTTCGAACCCCTCTGATCCTTCTATAATAATAATAATAATAATAATAATAATAATAATCTGGTCTTTCAGAGAAATATCATTGTTTTTCCCTCTCGCAATGTGACTGGGCGATCACATTAATGGCGGCCTCGTCGAGTTAAGGTTAAGACCAGTGTATCGACGTTAATTTTTCGCGCAGGGCCACGCGCTGCGCGCTTCGTTGCAATACCAAAGGACCCACATTATGTAACCACGGCAAATTTATTTAATTTGTAAAGATGCATTTTCGACCTGAAGTAGATAATAATGGTATCTAGATAAACTGATTATGTAAACCAAGTGTATATAATATTGTGTATTGATGTTTGATCATGTTTCATCATACTTTGTTCCAAATGAAGTGGATTTTTAGAACCTCAGCTCTAGAATGCTTCACAGATATGTGTAGTGGCTAAACACTGCTGACTTTCACGCCGAGCTTGTCACTCTCTTTGGTATTGAAATTTCAAAGAAAACAAATCTTTATTCCCCATACACTCGTAAGGATTTAGTATTATGAGGACTCTCTGTGGACCGAGAGGTAGCGTGTTCTACCTCAGACTACCAGGGCTAGAATTTCGAATCATGTGTTTGACAAAGTGTAACACCATCTGTTTCATCTCATCATCCTAAACCCTTCGAAGCCTAACTTTACCATAGTCATCTTCATCCACTACGAGCCGCGAATTGCTATCGCAATTCTTGACTTGTAGTGGATAAAGATGATTTAATGTGGTTTGAAAATCAAAGTCAATTACTATGTATTGGTGAACAAGATTCATGGAAATTTTCGTTCTAAAACCCTTAAGTGTAGGACAATTGAGTCTGTTTTCAGGGATGTAAAATGATGCTTTGATGCATCGTGAGGGCTTAAAGGGTCTTCCTGGTTTATTAAACTTTATATAGAGAGGGGCGTGACTTAGGGCAGTAATCATACTCTATCCTCTCAACGTTCAGACATTGTTTCGATGTTGTATCTTTGCGCATGGCACTTCATCCTGACGTGCTTCCCTTTACTCAGGTGTAAATGAGTACTTGGACAAAGATGGCAATGTGTGCGATATAGGTCATGGGCTGCTACCACCCCACGTGCACCCCACATTACTTACCCACACCAACTTTGTAAATTGGTATGTCCACAACATGAAATGAGATGTTAACAATAGGGACTAACTACATATTTTGACCGCATATATGGGGGTACCCCCAAACCTGTCTAGAATTAGGGGGTAGGGTTATATAAAAGTCAGTCGTTTCTGTTCTAGTTCACCAATATACACATACAATGTACCATATAAAAGTTATTCCAGATCGTTAAATTCCCGCTATAATGATATATCACACATTGCAGTGGAGTAAATAATCGTCTCTCCACATTCGCTCAAACACGATTTTTATTATAAAAAAATCAAAGTAAACAACAAAACAAATCAGTCAACATGGTAGAAGTAAACAACATAAAAAAGGTAATTATTGGATATATCCATATCTGGAACATTGAATTTTGCTCGGCATTTTAGTGCATCATGTTTTATCCACATGTTTTTACATAATTTGTGTGTGCTGAATTCGAATTCATATCTGGCGACCTACTAAAATAACAAAACACAAAGTGGCCGCCACAATATTAAAAAAACGCCGTATATGATTTCTGCAGGATTTTGATTTGATAATTTTTTTCTAGTGTCTTTGGAAATAAATGACCTTTATTTAACCTTCAAATCCAAGATGGCCGCCGTTTTCATATATTTACTGTTACTATAAGTATATCGTTAAATATGCTGACGATAATATAACTTATTTGTAGTCATTTAGTAAACCAGGAATGAACGGTACGGACCAGTAAATTTTAAAATAAAATCCACATAGTCGCGACATCCACCTTCATAATTATGAACAAAAAACAAAATTGCTATGTCGGGTTTGTCGCACGGGAATTTGTAGTTTTTGCATGACTTGCAGGGTCGAAACACACATTTCTGATGTTTATTTTTCATCGTCTGATGGCCGTGATTTTACATATTTACAATTAAATCATGACGTCATTCTACATACTACGCACATCAAAGCATTTTAGAATTTACTGTGCTTAGACTTAGTTTCGAATGTCTTGTAGCATAATCTGCGGTATTAACTTGTCCATTTTTTTTTTAATTTCTTTAAAAAAATTTCTTTATTATAGTATAGTTCAGATACATAAATAAACGCTTTTATTTGTGTGCTGGCGGTAACCATTTTAGATTTGAAGGTCGAATATAGGTCAATATGTTCGAAAAACTTTAGGCATAAATTTATCAAATCCAAATCATACAAGAACCAGAAATTGTGCATTTAAGAAAAGATGTGGTTTTTGTGGCCATTTTTTGTTTTGCTAGTTTAAAGGTAAAGCGCACCAAATATAGAATGTTATCCGTCATATTCAAATCCACCCGACGATAAGCGAGTATTGCTTGGCAAGTTACAGCAAAACCTGGAAACAGGGGTAATCACATAGGTGGGGACACATATAGGTTCGTAGATAATATAACACCTAGGACTAAGAAGTGATGTCAGAACCGTTGGTGACATACGGGGGTAAACAGGGCCTTTTTCGCAATCAGGTCCGTTATAATGTGTGCTGGTAAATGCGGGATGTTTGTCTGAACCACAGTGGACCCCGGTGAACAGACATAATTAAGCAGTCATAAACACATAAGGCAATTTGATACCTAGTAACAATTGTCGAGTGTTTGCCAGGATTACGGCAGACCCGTCATGATCAGGAGAGATCACAAGGCCAGATCGTGTAAGCAGCAGATGGGGTGCCCGAGAGAGTGATTAAACCAGGCCCACTAACGGCGCTCCAGCTGCGGAGTAGCCCCGGAAAAGTAAATAACTCAAGTACATGCTCGGCGGTACCACAGGCCGAGCCGAGACAGGACAAAACAGAGACTTCTGCCTGTGCCCTCGGGCCCAAGCTGAGCTTGAGGGTAGAGATGGGGGGGGGGGGGTGCACCCAGCCGAATGCCCAACTGGGCTAGGTCGCCAATCACCCTTAAGCTAACCAGCCAATGATATGAATTCTAATCTAATACATGGGAGCAATAAAAAGGAAGAAATGACTGGGTGAGGGCGGAATTAAACAGAGTACGAAGTTTTACATAGTGTAAGCCATGAACTGGAGAGCCACCATCCAGTCATGTCTGATGATATTCGATGACAGACGATGTTGCTGTTTACTTCATGCCACAGTTGCGGCCCTGGGGACCTGTATGATAAAGCACAGTCAGGTATGTCATATACCCCCCCCCCCCCATTTTTAAAATTCACCTCTGCCATCTATAGGCCTATGGTTATATGACTTACAAACCACTTCATCTCTAAACCTAATCTCTAGGTCTATTACCCTAATACGTTTTGTTAGCAGATCTCCTCTGCGAATGATGAGCAATCGTTATTATGCAGGGTGACTCCTGGCCTCCCGTGTCCCGGATGTACACTTGGTCATGGCTGTGTGAACAAGACCTGTTATCCAGCACCACCTGGCGACAGTACCAAGTACGGCTGTTTATGTCGTCATGGCGACGACTTAATCCCAGAAAGTACATCATCATGGAGCAGCTATGAGTCGATTGATGAACCGCGACAGGGATTCACTTATAAAAGGAAGCTAATCCATTCTGATCCATCAGCCTGCCATCTGGAGGAATACACCAAAAGTAGGTAATAAACCTATGTGTTAAATCTTGCTTAAAACCAGAGTCGTATTTGGTGGGGTGGGGGGACATATCCCTCAGATTTCTATTTCCAACAGATTAAACATTAAACATAACCCTTTAAAATAAAAAAAATAACACTTCAAACTTCTCAGAATCCACTTGAGGTAATCTGAAAATCCATCTACCTACCTACCTAAATTTTAATTTATTTTTCTGATTTCAGGTACTGACGAACCAACTACTGCTAAACCTGTCAGCACGGAGGATGCTGGATCTACTGTTAAACCTGTCAGCACGGAGCATCTTGTATCTACTATTAAAACTGTCAGCACGGGGTATCCTGTATCTACTGTTAAACCCGTCAGTACAGAGGATGCTGGATCTACTGTTAAACCTGTCAGCACGGAGGACCCTGGATCTGGCGAACTTCCAGAGGGATCAAGCTATGGGGATGACACGGAGTATTTTACTTGGCCCTGAAGAAAATTGACCTTTTAAGCCCTCACGATGCATTAAAGCATCATTTTACATCCCTGAAAACACAATTTATTTCCCTACAATTAAGGGTTTTAGAAGGAAATTTCCATGAAACTGGTTTACCAACATATGGCAATTTTCTTAAATTTTTCACCCACTTCAAATCATCTTCATCCACTACAAGTCGGGGAGAACTGCGACAGCAATTCGCAGCTTTTAGTGGATGAAGATGACAATGTGAACTCAGGATTGAAAGGGTTAAAGGCCCAGCCAACAATATTCTGCTTTCATGTTATTTGCCTTGCCTTGACATGAACAAGCTAATTATTCCTTTAAGCCCATAACTACATCAAAGCATCATTTTATATTCCTGAAAATAGACTAAATTGTCCTACAATTATAAAGGGTTTAAGGCCGGACAGTTTATCTATATGATCTTTCCAAGAATATACAATTGATATATTTTTCCACTAGAATAAGAGAATTCCTACAGCAATTCTGGACTTCTTTTGGATGAAAATGTCTTGAAATGGGTGACAAATTAGACATAGTTGCAATATGATATTTGAACATTCGTTCTAAACCCCTATGTGAAGAAGATTCAGACATATTTCAGGCAAGCAAAATGTTAGCTGGAATCATTATCAGGGGTTAAAGGGGATCGTCTGTGAGAAAGATGGTGAAAGTTTGTGACAGACAGTGATTGTCTGTTACAGAGATGGTGAAAGTTAGAGACTGTCAGTGATCATCTGTTAGAGATGGTAAAAGTTTGAGACAGACAGTGATTGTCTGTTACAGAGATGGTGAAAGTTAGAGACTGTCAGTGATCATCTGTTAGAGATGGTAAAAGTTTGAGACAGACAGTGATTGTCTGTTACAGAGATGGTGAGAGTTAGAGAATGTCAGTGATCATCTGTTAGAGATGATAAAAGTGAGAAACTGTCAATGATCATCTGTTAGAGGTGATGAAAGTTAGAGATTGTTAGTGATCGTCTATTAGAGATGATAAAAGTTACAGACTGTCAATGATCATCTGTTAGAGGTGATGAAAGTTAGAGAATGTTAGTGATCGTCTGTTAGAGAGATGGTGAGAGTTAGAGAATGTCAGTGATCATCTGTTAGAGATGATAAAAGTTAGAGACTGTCAATGATCATCTGTTAGAGATGATGAAAGTTAGAGGATGTTAGTGATCGTCTGTTAGAGAGATGGTGAAAGTTAGAGAATGTCAGTGATCGTCTGTAAGAGAGATGGTGATAGTTAGGGACTGTCAGCGATCGTCTGTCATAGATGGTGAAAGTTAGGGACTGTCAGTGATTGTCTGCAATAGAGATGGTGGAAGTTAGAGACAGTCAGTGATCGTCTGCTAGAGAGATGGTGAAAGTTAGTGACTGTTGGTGATCGTCTGAGAAGACTTCGCTAAACGACCCTATCAATGCAAATTTGTGCTAAGTGTGCTAAGTGGAAATAATAATAAATATTATTATCAATTGAGCGGGCGCTACTAGTGGGATATTGCTGTTTATATGGGCATAATATTTGGCTATTAGCCCTACTCGCCCAGCCTCCTTCACAGCACAGCTAGGTGGCCCTGCTACAGTGCTTTGGGAATCTCTTCTGTAATTGCTGCGTTCTGATAGGGCCTCAAAAACTGGTGTCTCGTGACCCAAGCCTGACCCTGAAACTATGTCTAGTACGAGGCTTCCCTGCACATATGAGAGACAAGTTTATATATTGTGTCTCCCTCATACTGGGCTATATGGTTGGCATTATATGTCTAGTATTATTATGACCAGTACATGCAATCAACCTGTGTTGTACTATAGTTGGTCCATCCTATACAATGTGGGCCCAGCATAAAAGCAACATTTGATCTGCGTCTTTTATCTGTGTTATTGCTTTTGTGTAAGAACAAGATACCAGCAGTATTTGCACAGTGGTTGTAACAACTACTCTTTGTTTGATGTTGGGACATCATCTCAGATTGTGTAATAACGTGAACCCAGCGCTGGGTCATCGTTCTTACTGGTGTGCAGTCTCTGTCAGCACTATACACTGACCCAATATTGGTTAACGTTGGTCCATTGTTTGCGAAATAGGCCAAACATTAGGAAAACATTGGGCCGGTGTAGACCTATTGTGTTTAAGATGTGGGATTGACAATGATGGATTGATGTATGTATGGCCCACCATAAAATTACCATTGACCATGTATTTAGAAAGTATCTTCTGACTTATATAATAAAACTATATTAGGTTAGTCAATACACATGATATATTTACAGATGTAGGCCTATATCTCACCAGACAATACTGATAGGAGCACATAATATCAGGATTAAATATCCACAGGATGTCAGGCCAAGTTGGACACGAAATATAGCTTTTTAGATGTAATGATGTCGTCGAACCCCTCTCTGGTCCACCCCACCCTCTCCTAAACATGTCAAATGAAGCTGTTAATTTCATTAAAATAGTCACCTGCTTCGCCATGTGTATTCCTTGGCCTGACCATGTGGCTTAGAATGTCAAGGACACCATTTTTTGTTAGGTAATGCCTTATCGGCCAAATAAATAATCAGGTCAAATTCATGAATATTTCTACAGAACACATTCTACAATACAATCGATCAGAGCCACAAGCGGACGCTAATGGAAGAATAGTGGATCTGATGAATAAGAATGTACTCGCCGGGCTGACGGACTCTTTGTGTGTACGCTCTGTTGCCTGCCAAGTGGGCTGCTAGTCTCGTCTACTCTAGCTGCTGTGGATGTACAAATGTACCCCTGTTTTATGCTTTTAGCGCATAGACCTTGCGGGGGAGGGGTGGGGGTGCACCAGTTTACTGCCCAGCAAACACGAGACGTTGATTCAATGCTGCTTTATTGTTGGTCCAGCGTCGCAGACGGTGGGCCGACATTAAAACAGCATTGAATCAATGTCTCGTGTTTGCTGGGTGGGCTACTATCCGGGCTGACACCTGGTTGAAGACGAGCGAGCTGTGATGTTTAGCAAGATGGTTGGTTTCTGCGTAGCCATGTAAGCCTATACTGTAACTTAATTGCAGACAAATAATAAATATGTTTTCAAGATTCGGTGGATTCGTGATAATAATAGTAATAACATGATTTTTTTAGGGCGATAGACATTTTTTTGTCCCTCAACAGGTGCCATCAGCCTTCGACTCCACCTCGGGCCGCTGGCTTTTGCGTCAGGCCAATAAAAAGTGTATATCGCGCTAAAAAACATGTTATTGTTATATTATTGAACAATTAAACTAAGACGGATTATAGTCTAGATGAACTTACCTTGTATTATTAGATTTAGTAATTAAAGTGTAAGCGCTCAGCTTATTGTAGCCTAATTGTATTTTATAGTAATTCCACCATGCCATGCAGCAGTCTGAAATCGATAATTTATAATGTGCAGGATATTTATGGATGGAAATTAGTACCTTTATCCATAATATTTATGATCGCCTGTTTTGCTGATGTATTTATGCTTGAAGTAATATGACATTTACAATATAATCTGATGTGTACAACGTGTTCCAAACTGTATTAATGTTGAAGAAATATAACAAATAACTATGCATCCTAATGTGTGCAAAGAGTTGAAATGTTGACATAATATTGTGATTCATTCTTGTGATATAACCTTAGAATTAATTTAGGAAATTTAATAACTGATTTATTTAAGTGATTTTATATTTTATTTCATTTGGTCGACCTAATATTCATAATCTCGATTTAATTATTAACTCATATGGCGATTTGAGATAAAATCAATCGGTCGACTTAATTGAGCTGTTGAATGGAGTTGATTTAACTTATGTAATGTATTTAAAATCCTAATCAATGTTGACATGATTGAATTGTGGATAGATGATGATAAAATATTTAATCGAGTACAAAATAGTTCATTCTCTGTCTGTAATATATAATTATTTTTTTTAATTCTACATTTGTTACCAGGGTCAACGTTTAGGAACCTTCAATAAAATTTGAAACAAACAATTTTTCGTGTTGCGATATGTCATAATTATGCCTAAGATTAAAAATTCTTGCCCAAATTGATTTTATTTATTTTGACGTCACTCGGTGAAAACAAGGTTATATCAGAACCCTCCCCCATACTCCATTGTATTAGCCAGCTCGGTGAAGTCGAGATCATTGAGTTTCACAAAATATATATATTTTTTAGAGCTATAGTATGACACATATAAAGGATAATATTATTCCTACCATTGATGTAGTTATGATTTAAATGTCTTTGAGGGTGAACTATTATAATTATATTTTCCCTATAGGTCGTTTACCAAAATTATAGCATTTTTAGCTCTATCTACAATTTTGATGCTCCCTTTATTTTGAAAATAGCATGGTATATTTGTTCATTAGTGTGTCCAGTTAACAAACCTGTAATATCTTGCATACTCAGTAACTCGAATATTAGAAAATGTTTGGATTCATACTATACACGTGCAATCTTAGTCAACCTAATCATGATTACCCCAGCGATACATGAGAAAAATCATTCAAGCATTACCAACTCTTGAAGCGTGACAAATATAATGATTAAAAGGCATTAATATTGAATTGCTACGTCATAATCAATGATGACCATCTCGGATTCTTAAGTCAAAACCAATGACATCCATCTTGGATTGTTATGTAATGATATATGACAATCAAATGCAATTGTTACATTATAATCAATGGCAGCCATATTGGATTGTCATCCTTATTCCTCATCTCCACTCCATTCACCCAACAGACTTTCCATCTGTGTACTACTATAGTGAGTCTCTGATCAATCATGGTGAGAATAACATATACATATGAAGTATTCTTAAATAATTTTCTCTGCTATAATCACTGCATGAAATTTGTTTATCTCTCCAGCAGCATACAATTTTCTTCTTCGGTGGAATATAATTTCCTGTAAAAACAGCACATTTCAGTGGTTTCAATCAGGAAATGGTCATGCATTCCCGGATATTTTTTAATTGTACAAATTTTACATTGACACAAAAATAATAATATTGTCAATTCGCATTGAGTTTTTGAAACATTATCTCGAATCTAAAAACATAGATTCCAAGGTTACCCAGAGTTTACCCAGCAAAGAAGAAATGTTAAATTAATGCTGGACCGCAGACTGAGACGTCAGCCAGTAATTAATCCTTACAACGCTGAAAGATTTGTGTACAAAACATGGAAGCCAAAAGGTTTTTCTAATTTGAAATCATCATAGATATCTTAGTTTGAATACCTATGTTATCATGGTTATGGGTCTGCGACCATCATATTTTATAAATTTGTTCAGTGCTGGGGTCGAATTTAGAAGTCAGAATCTGCCGTCAGTTTGAGGTCGGTCACGGCAAAGGAACAATCTAACATTAAATGAACATCTCGTGTTTGCTCTGTAAAATATATAACACAATGGATTAGAAAAGTGATAAGCTCTTTTTCACCTTTTGATTATTTTATTCTTAGGAATAGATCTCTGCGCCTGGGGGGGATGGGTGTCACCTCTGCGTGGTCCCCCCTGGGCAACTTCTTAGAAGGCCAAGCACACCCAAACCTTTCATCGAACCAGGTTTGTCTATTTTTTTGACGTGAAGTTTTTTTGTGTTTGCTTTCCGGTGGTTAAGGGTTTTTCACTGAGGTTGTTATGTTTATTTTCGAATAGTTTTCAGTTCAAATTCTTTATATATTCTTTATATATTCATATTTATATATTTTATATATTTTTCCATTGTACTCATTGTAGATCTACTCATAATTCCTCTACGATTTGTTTTTTGTGTGTTTGTAGTGGTTTCTCTTTGGCATCCTGGTGTTGGACGGGATGTCCGAAAGAAACCATTGCCATATAATTATTTTTTCACTTCATTGTTTTAATGGTTTTTCTGCGGCATCCTGGCGGATAATGCAGCATGTCATACAGAAGCCATTGCCGTACAATTAGCCTGTGGTGACTTATGGTGTCCTCACGGTTTGTGATCGCTCTGTGATGTCCTCCAATATCACAGACCTTATCACCAACTGTGGGGGCACTGTAAGTCTTTAATTTTTAAGAATTTTTTGTGGTTTCATGATTTCTCTGGCCATACTGGCCGAAAAGTGAAGTAAAGAAGACATTTACTTACTCACTTAATGGTTTCTCTGTTCATTGTTTATGTCATTCATATTTATGTCTAAATGGGTTTACTTTTTTTGATTATAGTATATAGTATTATAGTATATATTATATATTTATTTTGACAATGACACTGTTTTGACTTAGACTTGTAGTCTTTACACAATCACTCCAATTGCATGGAGATATAGTGACTTGAAAAGTCGTTCATTTTATAATCACTTTATATTTTACATTATTTATACTGATATTTTTATACCCATTTAACTGTGTTGTAGTGCAGGCGCTTCAACATGTCATCAGACTCGTTACATATAGGTGCCAGGAGCATTTTAAACTGAATATTTTAGTACGAACATGCTTTTATTAGCATTGTCTTTCCTTTACTACTTTAACTATACAATATGGGATATTGTAATACCTGGAATTTTCACTTAAATGGCCATACTGGCCGAAAAGTGAAGTAAAGCAAATATTTCACTTACTTACTTATCTCTGCGCCTCATCCACTGTCTGTGGTAATGGTTTGTCTTTAGTCTCTGGTAGCAGTAACACACAAATGCCTTATATGATGGCCAGACATCCAAACAGCAGAGGTGGCAATCTGACAGAGACAGATGGCTGCAGGAAAAGGGGAAACAAGTAATGAAAAGTGTTATTTGTACTGAAAGCAATGGCAAACCTGAAATCTGGTATGATGAAAGGATGGTTGGCCCCATTAATCATGCTAATTTATCACTACTTGTGGGATTGTAACTGGAGACCGGTGTAGCGTGTATTATAGTGGTGTATGCTGATAATAACACAGCAGAACATTTCAAAAATCTCTTGATGGATATAACATGGCCACATTTAACTTCACATATGTGGGATACACGATGATCCACACATCTATGTTTTTGTACAATTATTTCGCTGCTCAGGGTTTTCAAATTTTTGTATTTCATTAAAACGTGCAACAGACACATCTACTCACGTTCAATGTTAAATACACTTAAAAAAAAAAATTTCTTTATTGTCCTTTGAACTTTAACTAAAGGTCCAGATTATATAGTGACATTTCTAGAAAAAAATCCAGTACACGTTGTATTACGCCCTTGCTCAGAACTTCAGGTGGGTAATAATTACCGGAATGTGTAAAATTTGATTAAAAATATATGGTCATCTTCATTTGAATGTTTATGTTAAGGGTCTATAGCCATTATAAATATTTTACTCTTTTAGTGCGTAGATCAATTTTATATGTCATAATCTGACGTGCGTAGACGTCTGATTCTAACATCTAAAGTTAATCCCCGTATTGAAAGGGATAATTGTTGTAGTTTTAAGGACAGGATTTGAAAATGCCAAAAACAGCTATAGAAGTGAGTAGCATCTTAACAATAACATCAGGGAATGACTGTGTGACGAGGGACACTGTATCTTTATACACCATGATTCCGACCTCCTTGAATCTGCACGTACATAGTCTGAAATATGTCAGATTAAATTGAAGATTGAATTGAATTTGTCGTATAATTTAAAAGTTTGATGTTTTTTAGCCATTAGGAAATATTATTATACTCACCAGAAAGCCAATGTAAGTAGCGAAGGCGGAGCACAATCTGCCTCCAAATGACGTTAATGTCAGTCCCTGATTGCGTAATTCTGTGGGATAGACCTCACATGTGTACGTCCAAATCAACCCTACGATGGTGATGGCAAACTTTCCCAGTAGAGTTAAGACATTTATTGTCCACACATTACCTGTAAACAATGAAGTATTAAGCAGAGTTAGAGAAGTGGTCTTCCCAAAAACACTGACCATAGATAAGATATTGAAATATATACAATAAACATTAACGACTATTATTACAACTTGAGCGAATGCCACTAGTGGGATATTGCTGTTTATGCGGGTGTAATATTTGGCTATCAGCCCTACGCTAGGGCTGATAGACTCTCTGTGTGTATGCACTGTTGCCTGCATAATAGGCTGCTAGCCTGGTGTACGCGAGCTACCGGGCCTACTATAGGTACATGTGTGTTCCATGCGGGCTGACACCTGCATTACAGCAGCACGCCAACAAGAAGGGTGTGCCATGATAGTACACAGTGGTTAATTTCTGCATGGACATGTAGGCCTATGTTGTAATTTTTGATAAAGAATGAATATGTTTTAAAGATTCGTTGTCATGTTGGCAAAGTGATAATAATAGTAATAGCATAATGTTTTCATGCGATATGCTTTTTTATTACCCTCCACAGATAACATCCGTAGACTCCGTCTTGGGCTGCTGCATCTGTGTTGGGCCTATCAGTCTAAAAAATCATGTTATTGTTGTCTTATCTTATGGTTGTCTTATCAGTAAAGATGAATACTATTGATAATAGTGCCACACTGTACTGTACTGTACTGTACTGTACTGTACTGTACTGTACTGTACTGTACTGTACTGTACTGTACTGTACTGTACTGCACTGCACTGCACTGCACTGCACTGCACTGCACTGCACTGCACTGCAATGCAATGCAATGCAATGCAATGCAATGCAATACTCTGTTTTGTTTGACCTACTTGACAATTTGTTATTCGATATGAAATCATTAATTTGACGAGATGTTGCAAATATATGTTTTTCTTATACAGTTTCATGTGAATTTTATCTAGTTAATATAATTCTTGCGTAGGATTTAAATAAATTTAAAGCGATTTCTGCTATTCCTGAACTGTATGTATATGGGTTTTCCAATTCGGTCATAATTAATTATTATCTGACGATTGATGGCTCATATTTTCTAGATATCGAGCGATTTTCCTGTAGATTTCTGCTCCTGGTGTAACTTCAGATCTGGGGGTAGATTTTTTTAGGTAATTCTAGATACTCGTTCTAAGACCTTCAGTGCTTCTTCGATTCGATTCTTTGTTAGAAGCAATCAGGCAGATTCGGGTAAAAATCTAAAATTAAAACAATAATATTAGCGATATATACAGTAAAGTAAAAGACTGATCCAATTTAAACATGACTATTTTTGACATGGTTTAGAAATTAAAACACTAAATAAAATATATTTTAATTATATTTGTAATATGGAAAAGAAATTAGGACACTAAATAAATTGAAACATGCACACAATCAAACAATAAACATAGTTTGTATCGATGCTTAGGATTAACAATCTGATTTAAACGTTAGTCATCTCATCCCATACTTAATCCACCTAGCACTCGGCTGTTCTATAAGCTTTTCTATGACCTTGAGATCTGAATTGCTGGCGCAATTCACATCTCAAGGTCATGGGAAAGGCCCCGAGGTTGTAAAATACAAAAAGTGTAAAAACTCAAATAAATCAATACAAAATCCTTATTGTCAAGATTTCAATACTTTTTTTTATCCCATGAATTGTATTCGATGTGGCTTTTACAACTGAACATCTGAACTGCTGTAAATATTATTCTGTTTGACAACAGTCGGTCTTCAGACATAATGATTTTAACCCAGACCTTAGGTTGAAGAATCTGAACTAGTTTATCTGAGGACACACGAGTCATGTCAGCCCAGGCTTAGTCTAAACTGGCTAAACAAACAGCGAATTTGAACCAGACTATTTCTGATTTCCCAAAGTAATATTGTGCCATATCATTTCAAGTATGACCGAAGCAAATCACTCCAGCCATTTAAAAACGGTAACAACACAATGATATTACATTACATTAAAATGAACATAACATTGTTTTTTTTCATATTTATCAGCTAAATGCTAAACCGATTTCAAGACCGACATTACCCTTACATATATAAAGATATGTAGACACCAAGCTCTGGTAGAGCTATTGCAATCATCAACATCCTCTACTTGCAGTGAAATAAGCAAGAGCTGCTAAGAAGATATACCCAAAACACCAAAAGAAGAAATACACATTGCCAGCGAAAATTCTCCACTTAAGACCTACAAATTCATTCACTGAAAACAAGTTCTTAAATACGTTAGGTTATACGGGGATGGGTGATATTACTGTGATTACAAATATATTTATATAATTATACTCAAGACTTTTACAAGTTTTTTTAACTAAAATTAAAACTATAATTTAGTTTGAGTTCCACCCAAGGTATGTCTCGTTGGTTGAGATAATCACTGTGAGATTATTAAATAATGGGCCTATTTCACTAAAGATCTTAACTTTGTTTTTATCCTAACATTATCTTTTTCCATTTGAAAAAAATAAAGGTATAGTCAACTGTCAAAATACGCGGGACATGGTCTCCCCAGAATGCAACGGCGGGTCCTGGACATTCCACAATGACATATCACCCCACATCTACAGTTATCAGCCAAGATGATAATACTATATGCGTTTCATACCCATCGCAGCATTAAGAGCAAGTTCCCAAATTTTATAAAGTCTATATCTATGCGTAAATAATTCACCAATTCTCACATGTGGGCTATGTGTTGAAACACAAATGGTTGTGTTGCCATGGGGGTCTAGAAACAGTTGATCCTCACGTGTATTGACAGTGAGAGATTTCCTAGTGAACACAACAAAGTCACCAAATGTTGGTTTAATGCTGGCCAACGTCGCAGACGTTGGCCTTACATGAAAAAAAGATTAAATCAATGTCTCATTGTAGTAGTATCTTGTAATCAGATGAGTTGCTGATAATAATGCCGTCAACCTGTGCTCAATCGGCCAATGTTATCCTACACTTGACCGTCCCTCGCATGCCCATTTTGCAGTTGGATGATTCTTTAAGATCAAATTTAACTTTTCTAATAAAAACAAGAGAAAATTGAGATGGGAATAAAGTTACGATGTTCAGTACATTGGGCCCCTAGTCACATACCACCAAATTATTGATCTTATCTTAACTGTTCTGATATATATATAACGTCCATCAGAAAAGTTATTATAAATCATAAATTGTCTAATGGAAATCAGACTAGCATTGCTTTCTGCTTCACCTTATCTCGTGTAATTGGTCGGAATCCTATTTCAAACAAGTTGTAAGTAACATGTTTCAAATAACTTTGCTTGCGGGAGTCAGGATAAATACTCCCCCAAACACAATTGCGTGTTTTTTTCAATATTTTGACATTATCATATGACATAGACTGCAACCATTACAATCATTTTCTCACGTTGATTTTAAAATATTATAAACAATATTCTGTGTTAAGCTAATGTGATGTTATCGTCATGTTATTTGGTTATTGTTGTCGCTCAAAATGCGTTACACACAAAGGAGAAATAAAACAACCACTTTCCTAATACAGCAACATTCAATATTCAGTTATAAACCTATAGCCCATACCCCGCACAAAGCTACAGCTCTCTTTCCCGCTGACAAAATTGTCATGTAAAAACCGTATAACAAGAAGATATGTGATATTAGGTGCTGCTGCACAAGCAAGTCCAGAGAGTATATTGGCCATGGCTGATACCAGATACACTGACCGTGTTCCAAATCTGTGAAAGTCAAAAGTGCTACTATTGACGCTTCAAGTATCGCGTTGCTCAATTACATTTTTCAGTCTCAGACTATTTAATCTGTCATACATGTACTTCATATAATATACAAAATAAACGGCAACAAAAATTATAAATAATTATACAAAAAAATATAAACACATGTATGACAGGAAATCTCACTAAGACTTATTGGTCGCTAGCGTGAAAACTACCTATTAATTATCCTTGGTGCAGTAACGTTGTTTCACATACAAATGTTTCTTTTTTATAGATACATTTATAATGAATTGACTTATAATAAAACTTGTTATGATAGTAAAATATAATATAATATTTTTGTTTATATGTATCATATACATACAAAAATACTTACATATACACATGCCTAGACTTATATGCATAATTATATAGATCTACACATTTAAACCCTCATACATATAACCAAGTATGCATACACACGTACCCATAACATAATATATCAAGTATTCGTGTATAGTTTATAACTAAAATTGCAAAAGATGACATGTCTTAGATTCAGATTCAGATTCAGATTCATTTATTTGATCAAAGAGAGTAAGTACATAGTAATATAAAAGCAGTTGTATATATTATGATGATCAGGAGACCTCCACTAAGACCAAGCAATGGTCGCTAGCGTGGAGGCCACCTACATTACATTACATTTATATTACAGGTTTATTCGATATTTCAAGTACATATTAATGAAAGTGATGTTAACTCCCTGGCTATCACCTCAGTACTAAGATAGCTCGAAGACCGAGGCGGCAGACAGGGAGCTATCATCAGACAATATAAACCAATATTGTGAATAGAAAAACTATTATATAGTAGTAGGCCTAAGTATCATAAAAAAGTTATTATAAAAAAAATGACTAATACATTTGAGAATTCAGTTGCAATAAATACTAGAACTTAACGGGTAAATTTGAACCTTCAAAAATTAACACTCTATCAGACTGTAACATGTGTAAGGTATAGGCAATATGATAATTAAAAAGACGGAAAATTTGTTGTAATACACAAACATATATTATTAAATTGCGCTACAAACATAGCACCGAGGAATATGACAAATACTGTCGTAGCTGTTTAATATTGATGATTTAGCATAAGTGATGACACCTTGCAAACTGTGCGTAAAAAACATTTTCCTTTATATTTGTTGGGCAGTTATTGATTGCATCGGGTATATTATATAATAAGCACTGTCTAGCAAATTCATGTTTTATACGACATTTATATAGATCTTGATTCCTTGTATTATAATTATGTCCACTTGTCCTAAACTGGAGATTCAGAAAGAATGTGGGCAAAGTGTGTTTTAAGTATTTGTAGTATAATTTAAATTGCTGTATTTTAAAAATATCCTCTGCTTTTAAAATATGCAAGTTTTTAAATAGTGGATCAGTATGGGCAAACATTTTGTTTTTTGTTATAATTCGAATACATTTCTTTTGCAACTTTGTTAGTTTGGATGGCTGGTGTCCCCAAACTATGAGCGAATAATTTATGTGTGGTAATAACAGTGAGTTGTAAAGCGTGATTAAAATATTTAAGGGTATATGATTTTTCAATCTTGTTAGGACGCCGATGATGCGTGATATTTTCAGGACAATGTGGTCTATGTGATCATTCCATTTCAATTGCTTATTGATAATTAAACCTAAGAAATTGAAGTTTTCGACGCATTCAATAACGTTATTGTCTATTTGTATTAATGGTATAGGTGTTTGTTTACTTGCCGAACGAAAAACCATACATTTGGATTTGGAAACATTAAGAGAAAGTTTGTTTACTTTAAACCATATTGAGAGTTTTGCTAGTTCTGCATTAATACTATCTGTATTATAAATAGCATTCTTTGTTATCAGAGTCGTGTCGTCTGCAAAAAGGATAAAATGAAAGAGATTGGAAGATTTATGTATATCATTCATATAAATTAAGAATAGTAAAGGCCCCAAAATGGAACCTTGAGGTACCCCAGTGGTTATTTTTAAGAAATTTGAGTCAGTATTATCATAATGTACATATTGTTGTCTATTTGTTAAATAACATTTTAATAAATTTATAGAACTACCTGTGAGTCCATAGCATTTTAATTTGTCTAGTAATATATCATGGTCTAAGGTGTCGAAGGCTTTGGATAAATCAATGAATATAGCTACAGGTACCTCGCCTTTATCCATTTTAGATAAAACCTGTTTACTAGTTCTAGGGAGGCCAATTCCGTGGAATGACCCTTCCGAAAACCACATTGACTCTCGTAGAATAAATTTGAATCTTCAAAATATTTGTATAGTTGTTGATAAATTACTTTTTCAAAAAGTTTGGATATTGATGGTAATAGAGAAATGGGCCTGTAATTCGAAAATATAGATTTATCTCCCTTTTTGAATAATGGTATGACTTTTGCTATTTTTAATTTGTCAGGGAATATACCCGTTGTTAGCATTTGATTAACAATGAGTGTTATTGGTTTAACTAGGTTTAGTTTAATAGATTTAAGTAAGGTGTTAGATAACCCATCACATCCTGTACTATTTTTGCTATCTAAATCGTCTATCAGTTTGCTAACAAAATCTTCTCCTATGAGTTTAAAGGTCAAATTGTTATCATTTTGATTTAATAAATAGTTTTTAAAATTATTTCTAGACGGGACGCAAATTTCTTTTGCCAGATTTGGTCCGATATTTGTAAAGAAAAAGTTGAATTTATTCGCAATACTAGTTGTACCTGTAACTACGGTATTGTCAATTTTGAAAAATTCAGGGAAATTTACTTTTTTTCTTTTCTTGCATAACATTTCATTTATAGCTGACCAGCTTTTTTTAAGGTTACCTTTTGCCTTTTGAAAATTTGTAGTGTAATAATTTTTTTTTGCCAATCTAATCGATTTTTTTAGTATGATATTATAATTTCGTAAATTAGTTTCTATTGTATTGTAATGAGGAGATTCATGTGGTGTTCTCCTAAGTGCCAAGTGTATTTTATTTTTGAATTTGATTGACTTTAAAATACCCGTTGTAATCCATGGCGTACTCTTGTGTTTGTATTTATTAAATTTAATTTTTTTATTTGGAAAATGTTTTTGTTTCAGTGCACATTTTAAGTCGTGTAATACATCATAATTATTGTTGGGATTGGATTCCAAATTCACATTAAGTAATTCCATAATATTGGAGCTTGAAAGTTCTTCTTTAAAATAGCAATGGATAGCAGTGGGCGTTTGTTTATTGATTGTTATATATTTATGTGGGATAATGTTGACCGTTCTTAGATTTATTGACATGAAATATGGTTGGTGATCTGAAAATCTATCTACAAGAATGCCAGACTTAGATTTTAAAGATATATCTGATAATTTGCAAAGAAAATTGTCGATAAGTGTACCTGTCCTATGTGAAAATCGTGTAGGCAAAGTAATTTCAGGCAAAAAGCCAGTAGTAGTAAAAGAATTATAAAAAGCTAATACTTTATCTTTAGTCTTTATGTCTAGTAAATTAATGTTGAAATCGCCAGCTATAATGACTTCGGAGTGGGATTGTTCTAATTGAGCTAATATGGGGGAAAAATCATCAATAAATGTTTTGTGATCGGTGGATGTTTCTCTAGGAAGTCGGTAGACATTCCCCAAGATTACTTTTCTAGAGAGCATATTGCTAGTTATTTCAATAATTTGACATTCCCATAAAGTTGAAATTTCCGGACATTTTATGATATTATAGTTAAAGTCGTCATTTAAATATATAACGAGACCTCCTCTTTGACTACAAGTTTTTCCTTGAGATATGCAGTTATAGCCATTTAAATTAAATAATGATATATCATCGTGCTCATTTAACCATGTTTCCTGAATGCATATTGCACTCAGAGGTGGACAACATAGTGTTACCTCATTTATAAAAATTTCAATTTCATCAAATTTTGATCTAAGGCTTGCAACATTAATACTTAATACTGTAAATGATTTGTCATTATCTTGTAGAAAAGTTAAGAAAGATTTGTGGTCATAGTAAGGAGAGTGTTTATCAAAATTCAAGGTAAAATTATCAAATTCTTCTTCACTGTTATGATTTTGTAATAAATCAGTCAATGTATTATTATTTTCGCCTTCTATAAATTGAAAGGGTTCGCTATCCATATAAAATTTGGGTAAACGTTATACTAACGTCAAATATAACAAGAGTAATAATGTGTAGGCCTACCACAAAGTTTAAATATATACATTTGTAAATGGTCATGAATCTGCATAAAGACAAGGTGCAAAAAAAAAGGAAATAGTGCAGACAAAACGAAAATGCCGACATGACTGTACAGCAAAAATTGTCGTGGTTGTCACATGTTGTGTGTGACGTGTTGATATGTTGTGACATTCAGACAAGAAAGAGTGGGGAGATGTACAATTCCAGATGATATGATTTGTCGAACCGAAGTTGCTCAGATGCCGGTCCATCGTCTGTTACGTTAGACCAATATCAAAACACCATCAATTCAGCGTCCCGTATTTCATACATACAAATTTCACCCTCACCAGACACCAGACGCCAATCGGTGCCGGTCCAAATCTGGTCCACCGTCTACGACGTTGGACCAACGCTAAAACAGCACCGACCCAACTTTCTGAGTCTGCAAGAATATAACTAACTTTTAACGTTGGTCCACCGTCTACGACGTTGGACCAACGCCAAAACAGCACCGAACCAACGTCCTGAGTCTGCAAGAATATAACTAACTTTGATGTTTAAATTTACATAATAATATTAATATGTATACATATATTCACCACTACCAGTATGACCATATAATGACATAAAAACGAGGTGTCGTTTTCGATGTCGGCCCATATTTGTGAAGTTATTGGTATGACTGTGTGATTGATAATTCACAACATAGACATACACATGTGACGTCAAAACAAAGTCTTTATGATGCTAGACTGCCATCTGCGACGTTGGACAACATCAAAACAACATTGCTTCAGCGTCACGATTAAAGAATATTTCAGTTATCATGGTTATAGCAAATTCGCAATATATAACATAATTTGATGTTTATATTAATATGTCAATATGACCACATATACTCAAACATGTAAATACATATATATGTACATACACGCATAAATATAGCTAAACATAAAAACATATAAACATACGAATATATCCATACATACATGCATACGAACATGCTAGTTTGATATTTCATTACACATGTAATGTGCTGAAAATAGTGTCAGTGATGACAACATCAAATGAAAGAAACATTATGGAGCAGCACAACACCTGATAAGAATGAGTAAATAAAAGTGATAATATTTGTTATGGCGTAATTGTATGTAGGCAACCATGTGTGACCAGATAATAAAGTACACTCAGTATAAAGTTCATAATAATTCGGGTGTAAATGAAAATTAAGTAAACATACCTTTTTAAAAATAAGAATTACCGAAAGTAACGGCTACGGAGTCATTGGGTAAGACTGTAGCCTGGTTTCCAGCACCCGATGTGCTGGCCTGCTGCACAGGTTGAGCAATAGTTTGTGTCTGTTGGGGAGATGGAGCAGTATTAGCTAATGGTGTGGATGCATGAAGTGGAGCTCCAGGAACTGTTGTATTAGCTAACTTTCTTAGTCTGTCCTCTAGCGGAACGTCTTTAGGGGGGGTCACACTTACAGTTGAAGGCTGCTGTGTTTGGAGTTGTTGTTGTTTTGGCTGGATTTGCTGTTGTTGCTACCTTTTCATAATACCAATTGTTCTAGAAATTTAATACTGATACAATCTATATGATTTTTCCGATTGAAATAAGTAGAAATATTTAAACAAGAAATGAAACATAGTCACCAATTTTACTTACTACAAGTTCTACCGTGTTTAGATTTTGTGGAAATTCCATACGTTGTATTAACATTGATAGACAATTTATTTACCTCTAGCCATAATGATAGTTCATAGTTTTTGAAATTCGCGATTTATTATGTTTTTGTCATCATGATCATGCACATCTAAGTAAGAAAAATACAGTAATTAACTTCTTTTTACCAAACCATTTATAAATAAAAATAAAAGTCGACCCCTGTGGAACACCCGTTTTTGGAACACCCGTTTTTATTTCCAATATTTTTTTTAAACAATTCATTAGAAAAACATTTGAATCATCAGAACTCAAACTTAGCTAGTAGAATAGACTGGTCTATGGTGTCAAAGGCTTTTACCAAATCAATAAAAAATTGCAAAGTGATTTTCACGAAATCCATCTTAATATTTACATTTACATTTAACATTTACATTTAAGTATTTATCACGATCAAAGTATAGTAGTCATTGGTTCGAAATACCTTTTTTTTAAATCGTAGAAAATGAAGGTAACAGAGAAATTGGTCTGTTATTTGTAAATAATCCGTCATATTTTTATTTATCTGGAAAAATCCCTGTATTTAGCATTTCATTTATTTTTAGGTTTTGTGATTTTAATATTATTGGTATACTAATTGTTAATACAGTATTCGATATACCATATGTCATATCTTCCACTACTCACATTTGAGCTTAATTTTGATATAATCATGTTAATGTCATCTTCAGTTACCAGCTAAAATTTAAATGAAGTCTCACATGGTGATGTGAGATAATCGCTCTATGATTTTTTTTTTGGTGGGGGGAGTAACTATATTTTCAATATAATTTGTTCCAATATTTGCAAAGAAAAGGTTAAATTTAGTAGAAATTTCAAACTTATCAATAAGAAGGCGAGCGCCTGAACTTCTTGGGAATTTGTTTATTTAAGATGCTATTTATATTTGACCATGCACATCTTAAACATCTAGTATAATATTTGTTTGATGCACTTGTGATACTTTATTTAGATATTTTGCCATACTTTCATAAGTTTAGTTTGTACAGATTTATCACTGGATCTAGCGGGAATTGTTTCTAAAACGTTAATGATTTCATAACAAATTTGGTGATCCATTCCGATTTGTTTATGCTTATATTTATTATCTTTTTGTGGAAATTGTTTGTTCTAAGTTAAAAAAATCTAATTCCTTACGAGTATCCTGCTGACGTAATTTCCAGTTTCAAACGAATAAAAAATATCACACTGTGCAGCCAACTACACTTGATACAAATTCATGACAGTGGTGTTAGGAGCTATGATTCTAGTCCGTACATATTCCATGTTTGACACCAATATCTACGATATTAAGCCGATATATTCCCATATTGACCAACCTGTCCGCCAAATATCCGAATATGATATTGCCAGAGGCTCTTCCCAACATGAATACAGCTGATATAGTGCTAACAAGCCAAGTCTTGCTACACACGAGGTCCCACTGCAACAATAGCATAGATGAATATACACAGAAATGCATTATACAATTATGCATTTATGAAATATAACACTAGCAAATCAAGTCCTGTTGTATACATGGTCCCACTGTAAATATAGCAATATCTATGAAAATATATAATATTAACAAGTCATGTTCTGCTACATACAAGGTCACACTGTAGATGGGCAATTTCACGTAAAGGGCACACAAAAAGTCTCATAGCATGTCAAAAATAAAAACCTTCTATGTATGAAAATTTCGCAACTTTTGACAGCGAGATGTCATTCCCCAACATCAGTTAAATTTTCAGAGCTTAATTATGCCCATGAATGAAGATATTGACTTGTGAAATGTATGCTGTTTTTGCGTGTACTGGAGGGGACATTTGTTTTAACAATCATTAGTATCTGCTCAAATGTTAATAATGTAGGTGATTTGAAAATCCTAACCCCTAATTTTTTTTTTTTTGTCGTGTTTCTAAAGGGAAGATTACTATGTGTTGTACCCGTATTTCACATGTATATAGATTTGATATTCATTTGAAATGTGACAAATGAAATTTTGCGATACACTCAAGTATGGATTGTATAGCATTTACTTCGACAGCTCAACAAATTAGTGTTCTGACATCAACTAAATATACACATATAGCTTGAATACTATATATGACATATTTTGTGCATTTTTACAGTGCTTTTTCATGCGAATACTCTGCACAATTATATGTGTGACAAACTGTACTGGAGGGGACATTTTTTTAACGGTTGAAATAACAACATCACAAGTGCTATAAATGCATACTTTAGATCAGTAAAACATGATATGTTGCTCAACATTTCATATTCTAATTTTGCTCCAATATATATTGTTATTAATCAACATTTTGTTTTCAAATTGAGCTGAAGTAGCATAATTGTATAAACTTTGCTAAAATAAAATGATGTTTAAGTGATTTATCACGGGTAAAGGCCGCAACTATTTGTCTGCATCGTATTAAACAGCATCAAGGAAAAACAATGGAAAATAATTTTGATTTTTGTGACATAACTTGGACAATGTCACGGTGTTCAAGCTAATATCATAAAATGTACTGGAGAGGACATATTTTTTTTAACAACAATAACAAACCTGTAAGCATGATCACTCAATAATTCAACTGAATAACAAGTAAGCTACTAGAAAGAGATAAAATAGCATCATCAGTCATAGTTTACAAACATCTACATTACTATTATTCCAATATAGCCGCAGAGACAGTTAGTGTATCCATGTCAACCCCCTCACGAAAGTCTACAAAGCATTTTGTTGGCACATCCTTCCCTTAAACCTGACATTTTGTTTTATACTATAAAACAAAATGTGAGGTGTATGGTATAAAACAAAATGTGAGGTTTGAGGGAGGGATATATATGCCAACAAAATACTTTCCGGGCTTTCATGAGGGGAGTTGGATAAATTATAGTACTGGGCTAGGTATCTGGGATGCTTTGCCTGATATCAAGCATATAGTAAATAATGGGCAATAGTCAGCCATCTTGCATTTGAAAGAGTTGAAATTGGTCAAGGTATATAAATGAAAACAACCATTTTCAAATGCATATTCCTCCCTTATCTTCACTTCATCATGGCTGTTAGGAGCATAAGCTTGTTGTAGGGTCTAACTAGCTAACATAACGTAATTTGCCAGATATCAGGCATATTCAATAATTAAATAATTTCCGCAAGTCTGCTATTTTGAATGTGATCAAGTTCAAATTTATTAGGTCACAGCTGTCACTCCCTGAAATCTAGCATTTTCTTTTTACTTTGTTACTTAGTTGTAGTGTAACTGTTTTATTATGCTAATGTACCGTACACAATATATTTATGTACAGTGTTTTAAAAATAATATTAACTCCAGCCGATCTTGAGCTTATATAATTGGATACAAAGTTTTGTATGTAATGGTACATATAATTGAAAAAATAATAATACATACCTCAAAATGAATACAAATTTACATGCATGCATCAATAGTCCTACCATTATTTTACACCAGGCTACGTTTTTACTACGGTAAAGCAATTATTGGTTAACTATTTTAGTATGGTACAAATAATAATTTATCATGTTTATATAACAATACCGTTCTCTCACTCCAGCCTAGGCCTATATCTACAAATCTGGGATATATTTGTATTCATAACAAGACCTATTAAATTTGATTTTTTTCATATATCCCGATAATCGGCTATTTTTAATTTGCCAAAATATCTCCCTGAAACCTCACATTTTGTTTTAGCATAAAAACCTTTGAACTATCTGGCACATTTTAGCAGATATCACATATATTAAAGTAGGCCTAAACATGACGTCATTAGGCCAATTCTTATTTTATACCGGATGCTATCGGCAGTAACAGCGGTTAAAATCCAGTATTCAGCCATTGTTATTATGCGACTACATTTTTTGCCTTTATTGGCCCATTACTGGTCCAATGCGGAATATAGATCATAAACTGTATTGGCTGAAAACAGCACTAATGTGCAAGACATAATGATAATCAGGCCCAATTAAACCATTTTATTGGGCCAATACTGTGATGTTATCAGGGTAATTTTGAAATTGATGGGAGTTGAAATTTTTCAGGGCATTTCCCTCGATCCTTAAAACCTCACATTTTGTTTTCTTATTCTATGGTCTAGCTGTCTGGCAATATTTGCTGTAGTAGTAAATCTATTCAGCACAAAAGGTCTTTTAAGTGACACTGTAATACGATAAAAACGTTGTAGTCAATTGATGAGATGAATGATGTACAGATGATGATGTGAGGGCGGGGGTGATAGGGCATGGTGGGTTATTGAGAGCGTTTTCCTTCGCTCGCCCGATAAGGGGTTCTGGGCATGTCCAGGGGATATACCCCCAGATATGGCCAGACGACCGGAGACTTGAGTTTTCCCTGTGCAATTTAATGCTGAAAATCTGTGGCATTTTGCGCAGCTCCGCTATCCTCGGGTCAGATAGTCCCCAGAGTAACAATAGGAAGGATAACTCCCTCTGGGTAACTCCATTCATCCCACGTGAGAGACATAATGTCAAACACGCTATTGCCGGTTATTTAAGGCTACCACAGCCTACATCAGCGCCAGCACTGATGCGGGTGCTGCATCGGCTCTGCTGTTGAGCGGAGGAGTCAGGGTACACCACTGGCAATCCGCCCGAAGACTATGGCCAGATACGAGGAGGCTGCAGCTGCCCTTGGATGATTGCTGTAGACGGCAATATTTGCTAGATATATCAGACATAATATATATTTTTTAAAGTAGATAATAAATGGCAGATAGTTGGCAATTTTGAATGTGATCTGAGTTGAAATAAGGTCTATCCCTCCCGGAAACCTCACATTTTTTTTATAATAATTGTCTAGTTATCTGGCACTGGATATGAAGCATGTTAAGTTAAATAATGGACACCAGTTGGCCATTTTGAACTTGATAGATTTGGAAGTTTTTCGAGGCATACATGTATATTTTATGAATATAACTGGTATGCTGGTAACACTTTCTCAAACCTCACAGTTTTTTATAGTTATAGTCTAGCTATATCAAAACGATCTGCCCTCCTTAAAACCTCACATTTTATATTATATCAATTAATTGTCTGGCTATTTGGCATGGTTTGCCAGATATCACTATCAGGCATAGTAAATTAAGGCCATACAACGCTGCGCCAACTTGAGCATTGTAAGATCCTACATCATGTACCAGTGACATGTGCGCTATCAACTATTATATATCTGGGGGCTGGGGCCATGTTATAAGACATGACATAATTGTATATCCTAGCATATAACCTGTAGTGAAACCACCTCCTGGGTGGATAATGAACAGGGGCATTAGATAGTATGTAGTTCTCATTTCTGGTCATATTTTAAAAGTCAACAAGACATTTAAACTCATTTTTTGCAATAGAAAATGTATATGGCAATCATACATTTAAACTATTAAATCCATTTTAAAGTAGGCGGGTCATCATGGTTCGCTGAGCAAACATTATCCACCAATCCGCATGTGCAGCATCGTCAAGGTCCACAGGAGTGGGACCGCCGAAGTGAAACTATTATGGTTTGGTGAAGCAAAAGGGCCCAGCTGCTACAAACACTTTTTTTTTTAAATTCAAGTAGTCTAGTAGATTGTGTATCGGTACAGAACGCTTAAATCGCTTGACAAGCATGAAAAATACCACAAGTTCTATACCTGAGTAATTACACTTTTAGTGTTACATACGTTCTGTCCCCTCCAGTACGCAGTGTCCTGGCAGCCTATTATAGACGATATAGAGCACATTTGTTTGATGATATATACGCCATAAATGTATATATATTGTACTAGTAGGTCTTGTAAGTCAGAACAGTGAAGAAATTACATTAACATGCTAATATTGATTTAAAAATGAACAAAGGAAACACCCACAAAATACTTTTTGGTTACAACTTATCCATTAATGAAATACATATGTATTTTTAATAAATATCAATTTGTTGGTGTCTAGTGGCTGCCATAAACGGAGGCTTTATTATAATAATACATTATTACCAATATAGATCAGTAAATTACAAAAATTAGGTCTTATCACACAAAGAATACTAAATATTGATATTATGTACTGGAGGGGACAATTCTAATTTACCACTATTTTCATCTAAAAATGTATAAATATGTGGTTGTTGTAACATGAATTTCCAATTAATATCCACGTGGGGGCTCAAAGAGGCAGGTTATATTGCAATAATAATATATCTTAGAAAAACACACTGCGTGGATCTTGAATAGTGATGTACTGGAGGGGACATTATTTTAACGGAATTTTCACATACATACAGGTAATTCTAATTAATTTGCTAATGTTAATCAGCAATCAGTTTGAAGTATTTGTATGCCATATATAACCACCAGACATATTCAAAAGAGTAATTAAATGTCTATATATATGTAGATAGTTCAAGCTGGGCAGTGATGTACTGGCGGGGAAAAATGAAAAAAACTGTTAACGGAAAATACTTTAAACTCAATAAATACACATAAAATCAGATTTTGTGACTCGATTTTTGTCAAACATGTGTTGTTTAAATCGTAAGACCAATAACTATACCACAAATAAAACTTTATTTGTGGGTTAGATGCATATCTGGAATAGAAAAACCCTCCTATGAAGACAATTCCGGGATGAGACTGCAAAATGTGTTGAAAATAACATAAATACCACTGATTTATGAAGAAATAATTGACAAAACTTTATAAAATTTGGTCTGTTGTTTCCCCATACAACCCTTGTTAAAATAAAAAATGTTTCATATAAATATCTAGCAGTATTTGCTAAAAAATTGTGTAAAGTTTCAATTTTTCCCAAATGCACCCTTTATGTGAAATTGCGCAGATACACTAATAAATGAACATATCACAATAACAACCCAAATTATGTTATATACGAGATCCCGCTGTAAATACATGTATAGTAATAGATGAAAACATAATACCCCGAACAAACTAAGTTCTCCTACATACCTTGCCCTACTGTAAATATAGTAATATATGAATAAATAACACTAACAAGCCAACTCATGCTATATACGAGGTCCCACTGTACATATATCTCAACCTTTTCACTACAGGAAGTAAAGTCCCCCGGAGTACTGGGCCTAAATGTATGACGTCATATAATTAGGCCGTCGTGGCGACGGCCCACGTACTGAAAGGGTTAAAGATGTGATATAAGTGGTCTTATAGATGGATACATAACGCTGTTGAGCTAAATTCTTGAATACTAAGCTATATCTATGAGTTAAAATGTGACACCTAGCTCTTTCTTTGTTTTCTTACTCATCCACCTACCTATGAAACCACAGTAATGGAGCAGGTATCTTAGAGATGTGATATAAGAGATGTGAAATAGTGGTCTTCACTTATTCCCTTACTAATCTCACTGCATCCAATATCAAATCACTGGAGCTTACTTGAGTTAAATGTATGTCTCTGTATAATATCACATGCACCTACTTACTGCTGAAAACACAATACTGGAAGATATAGTTTAATTATTGTGTTAAATCTAGGTCTTATTTATTACCTGGTAAATCCCTTTAACACCACACTACTAGAGTAGATTGATGAGTTCAGAAATGTACCAAATTACTTATCCCTTTTCTTACCCCCTCCCACCTCTGACACCACAGTACTGGGGTAGATATCTGTGCTGTGGTTCCATAGTAGACACGACATAGAGTGATTTGTCTCATCAAGTACCTCACAGTTATATTCTGAAACTGTCAGGTATGAGGAAGTGATGGCTTCAGTGTCACACCTAAAGATACGAAAACTGGATAAAGGCTACATCTTTACTTTATAGTTAATGTGCTTCAAGCAGATCTTAGGATTGGTCGAGATGATCAAATGCCTAAGATAAAAATACTACATTTTGAGAATTCTCATAACATATTTTAGTTTACAGACAGCTAGCGTTTGCCCGAGGTCGATTTACCTTAAAATCGCCAAGTTATCTAATTTAAAGCATATAAAGTGTATCGCTGCTAGTCTGAACAAACAGTCTGAAAAACGTATTGTTAAATGCATGTTTAAGTCGAATTTGAATAACATGACCATTTACATACTTTTACCTGCTCATACCAATGTACGTCTACCAAGCGGAAATCTAATTATTTGAACATGAATATATTCAGAAAATAACGAAATGGTTGCCAAAAATCATCATGTGATATCAGTGTGTTAAAACTAGTCGAAAATGAAGTATTGCATTAGATTATAGGCCTACTATTTCAGACGTTGAACATAAAAGATAGCCACTGGTTGACATTTACATGCCTATATGACTCTTGAGAATATTTGACAGTTTTCTTGATAATTGACTTCTGACCTTTAATTGTAAATATAACCATTACAATGAAATGAGAATATTCAAGTTAGTCAAGAATAATGTAGACCATTACAAAGTCCTCGTAGTTACAAATTCATGATGGTGAAAATGAATCATGAGAAAAATGAGGTATTATTAGAATCTAAGGCCATTATCACCAAAAATTTAAAAGTAATATTCGCATGGCAGTTATTGGCAGCCATCTTGTTTTTGATCTGCAGATGCCCTTTAGTTCGGCTACCGACCATTTTTTTGTGTCAACCTAATAATGGCAAAATTAACTAACTGTCCGCGCTTCTCTGACTGCCTGCTTGGCTACGAGCATGGTCTATTTCATATATTGTTATATTTTTGACTCAATCCATTCCGGATTATATATATTTTTTATTTTTATTAGCACATCAAATACCAGTCAGGCAGCCAAAGCTGTTTTTTTTGTCCTCACCCTGCATCGACTTAAATGGAGCTACAAACATGTGTAATACCTCTATTTCATCTCATTTTGACTGAAAAAAACATTTTTGGTATTAGTTTTATGATTCAAGTTTATCTTCAAGATCAAAAGGTCAATTCCAAGGTCAAATTGTTGAAAATGTCATTTTTAACAAACATAATTAGGAACAAATATAATAACCCTTTTTGGTGTGATTTTCACTACATGATTTATTTCTAATAATTGTTTGCTGATTCAAGGTCATCTTCAAGGTCAAAAGGTAAATTCTAAGGTCAAAACTGTGAAATGTTATTTTTAACAAATGGAAATAGCAGCAAGTGTAATAGGCCTCCCTCGTTTTGATGTGTTTTGACTGAAGAATTAAATTGTGGCACTATTTTGAAGATTAAGGGTCATCTTCAAGGTCAAAACGCAAATGTTAAGGTCAAATAAGCGAAAATATGAATTTCAAGGTCAAATATGATATTTCTAACTAAATTACCTAGAAACAAGTGTAATACCTCGTTTTTCATGTACTTTTGACTAGAAAATCTATTTCTAGTATTATTTTCATGATTCCATGCCATCTTTAAGGTCAAAAAATCAATTTCAAGGTCAAATGAGCCACCATTTTATTCTAATAAATAAAAGTAAGAGCCTTTTTTAATGTAATTTTCACTACAGTAGACATGCTAAGCGCCCAAAAGGGGCAAATCCTCACTTTTAGGGCAAGCATGACACTTGGCATCGATGTTCCATAGATCCATTAGAAAAGTTTTATTCAAAGAGACAATTCATATCTATTTCTATAGAGCCAAAAATCCGCTAATTTCCGAGATGGCCAAGGTCACTCATTCTGTTCAAAAGAAAAGAAACATTGTCTACAGTAGGGTTTTCAGGTATGTCCGACTTAGTCGTATGACCAGTAAACTTAAACATGGCCGACAAATGTATATGATGAAACAATAAATTCATATCATCTTGCGACAGAAGTGAAGCAGATTTATGATGTTGGTGTCCATCATAGGGCTTTCAGGTAGGCCTACGGCACCAGAAAATAATATTAGAGATGATAGAGATCGCCAAATTTAAGACGGTAGTTCCTATGGTAGTCTTGCTGTGCTTTTGCTTAAGTTTATTTCAGAGCTCTAGGTTTTGATTCATGTGAGGAAATTATCTCCTGATAAAGCACTTGCATGGTAATATGACCAGATTCAGTACCTGAGATAGAGGATCGATCAATAAAATCCCCATTATCCATAGCTCCATAAGTATGCATTCTGAATGAATGTGCTTGGGACAGGGACTCCATCTCACATAGCTATTGTATATGCGACAAGAATTTTCCTATACCTTCTTACATCATTGTAACGGGCCTAACGGCATGTGGCATATATGAAAGCCATATGGTTTGTTGTTGTTTACATTTTACGACTAGGATTCTTTCCATACTGATATTGTCCAAATAAAGCAGTCAAAGGGGTTTAACTACTCCCGTGCAATAGTTGACTGTATGCTCGAGATGGCAATGCAGTTGGTTCTGCGATTAATGGGTAGCCCATCCAAAGCATACTGTATTTTCATCTGTCTAATTTTCAGTATTACTGTTTTCATTCATATCATTATTTGTGAAAGTATCTACAACATTTAAATTGTTTCGCTACCAAATAAAGTAGCGATCGAGAAGGCGAGTACTTCATCCGAAATTAGCTTCAATTTAAGGAGCCCATCATTTCATGAGAAGTCTGGCAACAACCATAAACATTTTCTAGTTTGTTCATGATCCAAAAAAACATAAATGAGTGGGGGTTTAGGCCATCTGTGTACACATATATGCTGAACTGAGCCAGGAGAACTTCCTGAAGATGGTGGGATGAATGAGGTAACTCCAGACACCGGATTCGAAATTTGAGCCCTGGTGGTCTGAGGCCGAGCACGTTATCTCTCGGTCACAGAGGCTCCCCACAATATTAAATCTTTACAAGTGAGCGAGGAAGTAACAATTTTTTTTTTGAAACTTTAATGCCAGTGGGGGCACCTACCCGTGATCGCCGATTTTCCAAGGAATACATTTTCCAAACAGGCAGATTTAACCACTGCACCAGGGGCCCCGCCCTGTTCATGACCCATTGATAGCTGTCTCTCTATAGCCATCGGTCATAGCGTCTGAAATGTTTTATGAGAACGCCACAATGTTTGAAGCAACTAAAAACCCTATAGTAGACAACACCTTCATCGATGTATCTCAGCTCAAAGTCCTGTACATGTATTGCCCTCCCATGGCCCTCTAGCAGCCATTTAGTTACCATGATGACTGGCGTCTGTTTTTTTCGGTATGTAAAAAGTATTGTGAATTATTTCTAAAAATGGCACCAGATCAGGCGTATATGAGAACTCTATGCTAGACATACAAATCATGAGCCTGATTATATTCTATCAAAAATTATATCAGATTAACGTTTGACCTTGAACACCATTAAGCCAGGAATACCATAAAACATCATGATGGACACCAAAATCTATTTTCCCAAAAATAATGTCCATTTATTGATCGACCTTTAACAAATAGCAGTCATCTTGAATTTTTTACCCACAATGCAATGTCTAAAATATTTTCTGACAACACCACTATGTACAGCATACCTGAAAACCCCATGATAGACACCGAAAACACGAATCTGCCTCTATTATGTCGAAAATGATATGAATTTATTGTTTGACTTTGGACAAATAGCGGCCATCTTGGATTTTTCACCCACAATGCAATGTCTAATATGTCCTCTGACAATACGATAATGTACGGCATACATAAAAACCCCATGATAGACACCAAAAACACGAAACTGCCTCTATTATGTCGAAAATAATATTGATTTATTGATCGACCTTTAACAAATGGCGGCCATCTTGAATGTTTTACCCACAATGCAATGTCTAAAATATTTTCTGACAACACCACTATGTACGGCATACCTGAAAACCCCATAATATACACAAAAAACACGAATCTGTCCCTATTATGTGGAAAATGATATGTATTTATTGCTTGACCTTGAACACATGGCGGTCATCTTGGATTTTTTACCCACAATGCAATGTCTAAAATATCTTCTAACAACACCACCATGTACGGCATACCTGAAAACCCCATGATAGATACCAAAAACACGAATTTGCCCCTATTATTTTGAAAATGATATGAATTTATTGCTTGACTTTAAACAAATGGCGGCCATCTTGGATTTTTTACCCACAATGCAATGTCTAAAATATTTTCCGGCAACACCACTGTGTGAGACATACCTTAAAAACTTATAATAGACATCAAACATATGAATCTGCCTCTGTTGTTTTGGAACTGATATCATTTTATTGTTTGACCTTGGACAAATGGCGGCCATCTTGGATTTTACCCACAATGCAATGTCCAAAGTTATTTCTGACCACACCACTAGATCGGGCATACCTGAAAACCTTATAGTGGACACCAAAATCAAGAAGCTGCTCTATTCTGTCGAAAATGGAGTCAATTTGAAGTTTGACCTTCACCAAATGGCGGCCATTTTGAATTTGTTCAATTTTCTCAGATCGCTCAAGGATATCTTCTTGATATCCGGCAGATATGCAATATAGATCCCATGAGGATGTGGAATCGATCAAAAAAAAACTTTTAACAGCCGGTGCAGGGTATAGCTTGATGGCTGCCTGACTATACCAGTTTTCGAACAAATTAGAGATAAAATGTGACATCAAGCAGCAATATTACTACATCTTTGACCTTCATTTTATCTAATCTGAATAATTTGCATTCATTTAATGTTGTGGATCAGCTCAGCGAGAAACAACTTCAAGTAGGGGAACATTGCAATTTAATAACATCAAGGGTCTATAATACATTAGATAGATTTCCCTGAGAAATGAATAAACTCATCAGAATTGAGGAACAGCAGCAATAAATATAGGGCAGAATGTGGAAGTGGTCACGAACATTTCACTCAAGCTGAGTGCAGAGAAGAGAATATGCTGGAACCTGCCAAACTATCCCGCGTGATGGACTAACACATCATCCACGTTTATCATCAGGCGCCTTAATCCTAGTCCTGCTTGACACATATATATAAGGCCTCACTCATGTGTCACTAACAGATGCATTATGGATAAATATGTACACATAGATATAATGTATCTTCCTTTGGGATTGTCAAGGTTTTTTTTAGTTTGTTATTAGAAATACATGGGGGCCCAGATTTTATCAGAATTATCAATTTAAAAAACTACATCTGCTAATGCATACTTCCAATAACATACATTATTTGTTTCTGACAACCAGAGCAATCTATCACATTTGATTAAATCAATCAACGACGTCAACTTTTGCCTTCACAATCGTTTTTTGGATATTGAAGAATTATAATAATACTTACCGTTTTTAATATGACTCGGAATATATATCTGTTTTGACAATATGGCGACAACTAATTTCACAGCACAATCAAAATCACTTTTTACAACAAGACAACAAAATATAAGATGTAGAAAAAGGTATTAGGAAATATATTTTAGTGCTTTCATGGATATCCACAGCTAGTAAAATAACATGTTTCCCAAATTATAGCTGCAATTGAAAGATCAATGCTGCGCAAAAGTAGGACAACATTATCAATAGAAAAGTATTTTTGTTAAAACCCTTTTCTTCGGTCATGTAGCCAATGATGGTAGCTGAGAACATCTTCATTTTGGGAGAGCTTGGTTATCACATATATATTGTCTATCAACAGTTGAACTTCAGCTTCAATTAAATCAGAATCCAACAATCTAACAATAAAAGAATCTCCAGGACATTTCGCTCGTTTAGTAGGCCCTAATTACACAAAAATCTGTATTCGAAACCACAAACTGACACTGCATTACACGACTCAAATTCTGGATATTCGAGATCTATCGCTCCACGACACACAATAAGACATGTCAGAGAGAATTTATGCAATCTAAAAAATCAAATGATTTATTAGATGTCTATATTATAACATTTAAATAGGCCCAGTTGCCGATGTCATATAACTCCTCATTTCATTTTTGAGCTTTTCAAACTCTCTATGAAATACACTGGGAACTCGAAGCAATGTCACGAAGTATGTCACAGCTTTGCATGATCTTCAAAAGCAATATGAACAATATAACAACTAACAATTACTATACTCCAAAATAAATTTATTTTTATTTATTTATTAAGATTCGCCAAATATATAGTATACAGTAATTTGTTCAATGATAACAAAAACAAAATAGTCATGATAATACTGTTGGCTGGGACATGGCATCAGATATGTGATATCTATGCCCACCGTCTTCGACGCTAGTCCAACACCGACTCAACACCAGGTGAACGTCCCGTGCCTGCTGGGATGTGTCAAAAAAAGAGAAAAAAATTGTTTCATGCCTGGCGACATCGCGGACAGCGACAAACGGTAACCCACGTTGTCGATATCATAGGTCGTGGTCAACTTTACAATATAAAAATTATATACTAGTTTCTTAAAAGGTTTGACAAATCTATTGCGGCAATTAATTTGTTTTATTGTGTTCGGCAGGATATCCCACATTTTTACTACCCGTTCAAAGAAAAATAGCCCAGCCAATTCAGAATTAAAGCGTACAGATCTTAAAGGCAAGACTTGTTGAGCTAGCCCAGTTCCTATAATAGTAGCCTCTCCCCTTCTATTTTACCAGCTATCTCAAAGGTTATTAACAGGATTATTTTTGATCAAATGCATAATTATTTTCACGTCAACAAATTATATTTTGAAGGTCAATATGGATTTAGAAAAAAACCACTCGACTGAACTGGCAGCCGTAGAAATGATAGACAGGATCACTCAAGAATTAAATAAACGTAACACCCCACCTAATATTTTTCTAGATTTATCCAAGGCTTTTGATACGCTCGATCACGAAATTATGTTCTATAAATTAGAATATTATGGAGTAACAGGACCCTCACTGCAACTATTGAGAAGTTATTTGTCCGATCGCAAACAATATGCTAAATTTGAAAATGTAAAATCTGATTCAAGCAATATACAAACCGCCGTACCTCAAGGGTCAATACTGGGTCCTCTTCTATTTTGTATTGATGTAAGTGATATCTCACTAGCCAGTAAAAAAATTACAGCAATAATATATGCAGATGACACCTCACTTTCGGGCACTCTCAATACTTTTAGATGCAATACAAATGTGAACATCAACGATGAGCTCTCAAAAATAAGTGAATGATTAAAGGTCAACAACCTGTACTTAACAGTAAGATTTTTACATGCCTAAGAAACAAGTAGCATTGATGGAATGAAATGAGATTGATGGAACGTCTATAAATGTGTAAACAGCTTTAACCACCTTGGCATAACCATAGATAAAGATTTGAACTGACAAGACCATAATTAGTATTGCAAAGAAAATATCCAAATACATCGGAATTCTGAATTAAAAAAAATATCTATCGCCCAAAACGTTGCTTTTGATGTACAATTCTTTTATTCTTAGCAGTTTAAACTATGAGATATTGGTTTGGCGTTATAATAATGATAGGCTATTTAAGCTGCAAAAAAGGACAGATAGAGTAATTTCGAAAAAAAATAATGCACACACAGACCCCCTTTTCCAAAACTTACAGATTTAATAAAAATGGAAGACCTACATAAACTACATCTGTAGAATTGTTTTTGGAGGCTAATTCATAAAAACATCCCTCAATACTTTCATACCAACATGATTCACGCACGGCCCTCCCATATCCTACACAAAATAACAAAAAAAACGTAGCGCCTAAAATACGGCACGAATTTGCAAGGAAATGCGTTAAATATAGCCATACACAAATAGTTAACACCAGTCCTCTTTGTATTGCAAAAAATGCATACTCATAGTCTCAACGGCCTTTACAAATATATATAAAAAAAAATGCGCTAAATCAGTACAAAACATCATGTAATATAGAAAACTGTTACACCTGTTCACATCAAAACTATTATTACACATCAACAGTTTAATTAATTAGCTGGTGTGCGTACATAAGAAGCTTCATTATAAATTACACGACTCAGATTATATGTACAGATATATTGGTATACTGTACTTTTTGTTATGTTATTGTATATGTTTGTATATTCTAGGTCAAAATTTGTTAGCACTTCAAGTACCACCTTTTATACATGTGAAAGATAAAACGTGACATCTATCAGCAAGACTTGAAAAAAAAATTTATAATTTTTTTACTCACTTGAAGTTGTGAATCGCTTCGAGGAGGGAAAATTCTAAATAACATTGTAATAATTGTTTTATATATAATTAGATATAATTAGTCTGACTTCTACCAATGATAACACGGGAGAGGCCAGTGAACTTATGATTCTTCGTAAGTCACATTCTACTAGCTGACGTCTCAGTGATGTCAATAATATCTTTATGGTCTAATATTATATAAATATAAACAATATAAACATGCCTTTTGATTGAAAAAAAATCACATATAAACTTCGCATGTTTGAATTTTCTACTCCGTCCATGTGTCATTTCCTAATGCGCGCGCATTGCCACATCTAATTTATGGGTAGGTTTGCAAATTTGAATGAAATGAGCTGAAAATAAATCAACCAGCGTTTCCCATATTGCACTAGCGGTGCTCTGACGTATTATAATGCAATTAAACATTTAGGTCAATTATGACACTATATCAGTAGTCAGCCAAACACACCCACGTGTCAGACGGAGGTCAGTATGTCTACAACGGACGTAATTTGAAAGCTTTTAAGCTGTCTTCAACAATATATTCATGATGTTTATATTCTTAAGGTTAATATGCATGAACTCAGAGGATCTAAGTAGACGTGAGATATCCAGTTCACTTGAAAATAAAACATTGACATGTTATTCTGCATTTAATTTTGCGACAATACATTTAGTGAAGAAGAGATGCTAGTCACGTGTGACAGAGCCTAGAACCATGACATAGGACAAGGCCTAATCTGTGTTGAACTCGTTGTAGTTGTTATAATTGTTAATTATTGACATTAAAAATAATTCAATTACAGTAATCAAGTCTGCTGTTTTCAAGTGAAGAGCAGGCATCAGGTCAAGGGAGCGTTCAGTTATTTGCTTCGAAGGCAGCTTTCAGTTCAGCTACCGTTGGCCAGGTCCAGAACGCCAACCAAGTACCCCAGTAACAATCCAAGCCCCACCTGGTGAAAAACAACAAAAACACAAACAATTAGTGATAATTGCGCTGGGTGAGAGAGCTTTGAGAACAAATCAAGCTATGTTGAGTGAGTGTGTGTCGGTCGGTCGGTTTCATGAAAATTCATTGAAATTTGCGTGAGAAATCAGTAAAAATCATGTTCTACAAAAACGTTTTTATTATGGCAAACTATAATAAAGATTCATAATAAAAAATGTAAGCTAACCTCTGGTAAAATGCGATCCCATACGCGTCTGTATCGGATTCGATTTCAGTCCCTCGCTTTCTCCGCAGCTGAATGCTCCATTTTTTTCTGAAAGAAAACACAAAAAAGTATATAAAACTCAATAGGTCTACTGCCGGCCGCGACACAGATTAGCTTATGTTTGGCAAATTGTAACCAGTGTCTGTGAAAAAATGTGCCTAATTATCTTCAGTGAATGGTCACCAAGATGGTCACCATGTCGAATAGTATTATATTATCACCAATATATCATGGACATGGTAGGCCTACGCACACATTGAACAGTTGTCAATCATGACATTATAGTCAAACCCTTACAACGTTGAATTTTTTTTTTTAAACTATATTCTTTTCATGTCTATGGCAATCATAAATATTTTATTCTTTAGTTGGTCAAAGCGCTAAAAGGGTTAATGCATATATTATAGGTTCTGCGGTTCAAAACACAAAATGATCCTAGTGGTAAGGCAAAAAAGAAGCAACATAGCAATTTAACAAAATGTGCTTCATAAATCTCATAAAAAAATATTTAAAAATGCAAAGTTAATTTGTCTATTTCCTAAGATATATTGTAGGTCCTGCGGATCAAAACACAAAATGATCAATTAGTTAATATTTTGAAAATAATATATAGTATAATGAGCACTGTCCACAGTGGCGGATTTAGCATAGGGCGCACCCGGCGTACGCCCCCCCCCCCCAACCTTATTGGTGAAAATATTTCATTTTCATGCATTTTTTTGGCATAAAGTGAAGCTAACACCCCTTTTTTCAGCCAAAATGTGGCTTACACCCCCTCCTCTTGCACATTCTGGATCCGCCAATGGTCTACACTTACCTCTGTTGTTCAAGGCTTAGATACTTCATACACAGTTATCATCAGTCCTACATGCGTCTATCTGCTTCCTAATATAGATGGATCCTGTGGGGGGGGGGGGGGGGGGGCGGTTGTTCATGAGGATCGAGCCACACCATTTAACCATTTCAAGCCTGAATTTATCATTGTCATCTTCATCCACCACAAGCCGCGAATTATTGCTGTCGCAATTCTCGACTTGTAGTGGATGAAAATGATTTGATGTGGTTTAAAAATTAAAGAAAAATGCCATGAATTGGTAAACCAGTTTCATGGAAATTATCATTATGAACACTTGGTTGTAGGGAAATCAAATCTGTTTACAGGGATGTAAAATGATGCATTAATGCATCGTGAGGGCTTAAAGGGTTAATCCCATGTGTCACGTAGATAATTCAAGAAGATACATTGTCAAATTCCCGGCTTTATCTTTAAAGCTCTGATATATTTTATACAAACTATAAAAACATTTTTTTTTCAATGTGAAATAATCATAAATGTTTTGGTTAGCTCTATCCGTTATATTGAATACCTGTGTTATGGGTATACGGCCAGTATAAATATTTTAACTCTTTCAGTGCGGAAACCGATTTTATACGTCAGAATCTGACGTCTGTAGACGTCACATTCTGAAGTATAAAGACTGTCCCCGCGCTGTAGGGGTTGATGTGGGGCCACGTGGTACAGCATTAAATCAGCATGGGCCAGCGTTTTGTGATTGATGAATTATCAAGTCCCACATATCGCGTGGTCATGCACTTGCCAAATTAGTGGGCTAGTGGGCAAGCATTGAAACGACATCGGTCCAATGTCTGACTATTTAGGTTTCAAAGAAACTATTTTTAACGGCTAACGGCTTACGACGCTTACGGCTTAGCCCTTTAACCGCCGCTCCGGATTATATTTTTCTTTGTGCATTTTTAATTAGAACATTAAATACAAGCTTTTGAAAAGTAAAAAATAAAACGTAACATCAATCTACAAGATTTTAAAATCATTGACCACCATTTTGTCAATTTGAATAATTTTCACTCACTTGAAGTTGTGGATCGGGACACAACTTCAAGTAAGATAAAATTGTAATCAGATACCTTGGGGGTTAAAGGGTCAACGTCCGGTACTTGCAGGCCTCGTCATTTAACCCTTCGAGTACCAAATCGCATTACGCATCATTGACTACCGATATGAGGTTCTGGGTTTGTCTATGGGATTACCCCCAGTCACTGAGATTATCCTCTCAGTCCAAACGAGACGTTGAATCAATATTGGGTTGGACTATCGTTTTGACTGCTGGCCCAACTTCACACCAACATAGGTTCAAAGTCTGGTGTTTATTGATGACCTCGCTGATCTTCTTAGAATATTCTATATCCGTCTTCGGGACAGAGGTCAACATGACCCGACGCCGGACCAGTGCTGGCTCAACGTTGTGTCCTCTGACCGTCAGCTTTAGGCCACTAAGGTTTTTCTCTGTTTTACAGCGCGCGCATTAGATTTAGACCGGCATTACCAAAAACATGCGTGTTTTTTTCTGCCCAGGGCGCGCATTGGATTGTTGCAGATTTTTGAAAAAAACAACAATTAATTTGGAAAGATAAAAAACATTTATCGAGATATGTTTTTTTCGTCGCCCTCGTTACCTTTGTTTAAAATAGATCAAAAATTGTTTTTATTTCGTCGCCTTCATTAATTTTACTGGAAATTTATCTAATGTTTTTTTATCATTAACTTTTTCCAGAAATATGTTTCTGTTTTCTCAACTGTTTTTGCACTCCCTCATCACATTTTGCATTTGTTCTTATCTAAAACAAAAAAGATAAACCATAGTGGCCTTAGCCTTGTGACAGCTGGCTGGCGGGGAGCTTTATCAGCTTTATCATCAGTGTAACACTATTATTGTAATCCTTTGCAAATTAACATGAAAACCCCCTTAAACCTCACAACGCTTTTATATTTGTATACAAGTCATGGAGACCAAATGGTTATTTTCAATTTGCAATCATCATAAATGTCTTAGTTAGCTCTTTCCGGTTCATTTGAATACCTATGATGTCGGAATACAGCTATGCTATGCAATGCTATGCTATATTATGCTAAGCTATGCTATGCTATGTTTAGCTATGCTATGCTATGCTACGCTATACTATGCCATGTTATCCTACTGTATATGATATACAATAAGTCAATAGAAGTTACATTAATTTGCAATTTAAACTATATAGATCGATATATACATGACTACGGGAAGTCTAATAAAGAGTTATGCGTCATTAAAAGGAATTAAAATGAACAGTATAACACCTGAATATAGTAATACGGGCGTCTCATTTCGTAAGACTAATTAGTACATAAAGCTTATTTATAATGTAACTGCTGGCGTATAAACCCGGTACACACGACGCATTGAACCAATGTTGTATTATGGTTGACCCAGCATCTGTGACGCTGGCCCAACATTAAACAAACATACGTTCAAAGTGTCATGTTTATTGCATCATATCAGGTTTGGTGACATTTTATCTCGTTTGAATCATTTGACATTATATACAGGTCTATAGCTGGACCAGAGTTAAGGCACAAGGGGACAGTTTCAGTAACAGACTTAAGTCAAACTTTTGTCTTAAATATCAACAAGTCATCAAGTCTAAGTCAGTAAATCCATAGCTGGTGAAACCGCGGTCTGATAATGAACGTGGATGATGTGTTGGTTCATCACGCCGGAGAGTTTGGCAGGTTCCAGCATATTCTTCTGTCTGCACTCAGCTTGAGTGAAATGTTCTCGACCACTTCCACATTCTGCCCTATATTTATTGCTGCTCTTCCTCAATTCTGGTGAGTTTACTCCTTTCTCACGGAAATATATCTAATTTACTATTTAGACGGTCATCGTCGAATTTTGTATTAAAATATGCTAGTTAGATCATTATTAAAATAGCCATATGTATTAACATCAATGCGATGATATGTAAAATAGTCAGAAAGACAATCGCGCGCGGTGGCGGGAGGGGGGAGGGCTGTCGGACAGTTTTATGCTTTTAACATGATAAGGTCCACAATAGAAATAAATAATCAATTTATTTGATGTTTGATTTTATGTTTATTATACATGTATAATTGTTTAAGAGCGTATAAATGCATCTGTTACACTTGACATCTGCTCAGATATAATCATAAATTGTGCTGCATACCATGTCTCACTAAGCAAACACGCCACATAGAGTCAATTCTGTTCAAGTTTTGCCCTATCGTTTGCGACGCTGGTCAACATTAAACCAGCCTTGGAATCCGAGGCTTGGATAACAAAACCACAGGTGGCGCCACCCGCATAAATTGTAATTGAGGATACATTAATAAAGGTATAAAAGCGACATCATATATTTTAATCATAACTTAGAATAGACCAGTCACCCATAAACATGATAAATACCGGAGTTTATTATATTTCTACCACAATAATACGTTGAAATAAACACAATGTAATGTCATTGTTAACTATGTGTGACAGTAGGGAGCATTTTTCTGTCCCTAACCGACAGATATATTTTGCATTTTTCAGATTCACTTTGTGTTGTTGAGCTGTGACCTCAGCTAAGTTATTTGAACAATGGACAATTTATCTATGCGTGCTATCGGTTACATACATTTATTGTACACTTAATTGTTCTATTTATGCGGGTGGATAAACATTAGCTGTGAATCACCTGATACATGTATACATACACATGTACATAGGAGTCCTGCTGCAAATCATATTATCTTCAAACTTATTCTATTCTTTTAACTTTCCGTGTAATACGTCGAAGACACCATAGCTCATTATATCCCCAAACATTCGCTACGCTCTAATGAATCATGTAGGCATGTGGTTCCGATGACTTGTGATAGTTTTGCAAAAGCAGCAAACGTCATTACATAGGTGGGGCTATTCTCAACCCGGTTCACTTGGATCTTAGGCATTCAATTGGTCGAGATGATCATCGACGCAAGATCTAGGTCAGCAGCGAATATAATTCCTATTATATTATTTTTCTTAACCCTTTGCCTGCTATTCATGACTATAGTCGTTTTAATCCGAGATTAGGTTGACTTAGAGGAGGCGAATAGTATTGGGTTTTGAAGGGGAAAAATATGCCAAAGCTGATTGTTTTACGCAATCTCGAAATACCATTACAAATAACATTACAAATAAACACCGTGATGCCCGCTGGAGCCTTTTCTATTATTCAAGATGGCGTCCAAGATAGCCGCCAAAATGTTAATACCTCCAAAATATTATGACAAAAGGTTTCTCAAAGGTTTTCCATCCTACCGGACATATTGTGAATGACATAAAAAATCTATCAAAATCTGACCCCTAAAAAATTGATGAAAACTGGGTCATCTCCAAAATAGTTTATAATCCATGTTTTTAAGGCTTGAGAAACTCATAGGTTCAAACGACAATTAAGCAGTGTCAAAAATCTAAGATGGCGGTGGGGATAGGGGGCGAAATCCAAGGTCAATGTTTAAATAATCAAAAAATGATTTTTTACCAAATAAAGCTAAGAACATTTGTTATACCTCCTTTTCATGGGATTTCGACTTGTAAATCCTTTTATGGTATTATGTCTGTGTTTCAAGGTGACCTTCGAGGTCAAAGGGTTAATTTCAAGGTCAAGTTCCTGAAAATAATATTTGCAACAAATACAAATATCAACAAACATCATAATCTGATAATTATGTAATACTCCTTTATGAGGCGGTTTTAACTGGAGAATCCATTAATGGCATTATTTTGGTGATTCAAGGACTTCTTCAAGATTAAAAAGTAAATTCCAAGGGCAAAATGGAAAAACAAATATTATTTTTTGAAGAATAATTGTCAAAATTGTCAATTGTAAGATCAAGTAAGAACAAGTGTAGTACTTGTTTTTCGTGTAAACAGAGGTAACCGACCTAACCTATTCTACTGGAAGATCCATTTCTGGTATTATTTTAGTGATTCAACCTTATCATCAAAGTCGAAATGTAAATTTCAAGGACAAAGGAGCGAAAATATAATTATAACAAATTAAAATAGCACAATGTAATAACTTCTTACAATTTTATTTTGGCTAGAAAATCTTTTTATGGGAATAGTTAGACCCAAAGTCTCACTCCAAAATTTGTTTACACAAAAATAGAAACAAGTGTAATCTATATCTTTTATTTCTTGTAGTACAATGTTGATGGTTAAATGTCATATTTAAGTGTTCTTCAACGCCTCCCCAACGCACTTTAGCGCTTTCCCATTGCCATTTCCCAGCGCTTCATAATTGCCATGTACTGACTCGTCCCCACCACCTTTAACACAAGTAAGTAAGTAGCATATTTGCTTTACTTCACTTTTCGAGCTTTTTATTTAAGTGAAAATTCCAGGTATTACAATATCCCATATTGTATAGTTAAAGTAGTAAAGGAAAGACAAAGCCAATAAAAGCATGATCGTACTGGAATATTCAGTTTAAAGTGTTTGATATGATAAGATGAAGATGCTCCTGGCACCTATATGTAACGAGTCTGATGACATGTTGTAGCGCCTGCACTACAACACAGTTTAATGAGTATAAAAATAGCAGTATAAATAATGTAAAATATGAAGTTATTATAAAATGAACGACTTATCAAGTCACTATATCTCCATGAAATTGGAGTGTAAGTAAGTAAATAAGTAAAATATTTGCTTTACTTCACTTTTCGGTCAGTATGGCCATTTAAGTGAAAATTCCAGGTATTACAATATCCCATATTGTATAGTTAAAGTAGTAAAGGAAATACAAAGCTAATAAAAGCATGTTTGTACTAAAATATTCAGTTTAAAGTGTTTGATATAAACCTGGCGATGGACGGGATGTCCGAAAGAAACCATTGCCAAATAATTATTTTTTCACTTTATTGTTTTAAAGGTTTCTCTGTGGCATCCTGGCGGATAATGCAGCATGTCATATATTTTTTCATTGTACTTGTGGTGCCTTACAGTGCTCTCACGGATTGTGATCGCTCTGTCGTGCTAGTTCTCAGCTGTGGGGGCATTGTGGGTCTACTCATAGTTCCTCTATGAAATGTTTTTTTTGTGTTTGCAGTGGTTTTTCTTTGGCATCCTGGCGATGGACGGGATGTCCGAAAGAAACCAGTGCCATATAATTATTTTTTCACTTTATTGTTTTAAAGGTTTCTCTGTGGCATCCTGGCGGATAATGCAGCATGTCATAGAGAAGCCATTGCCGTACAATTAGCCCGTGGTGACTTACGGTGTCCTCACGGTTTGTGATCGCTCTGTGATGTCCTCCAATATCACAGACCTTATTACCAACTGTGGGGGCACTGTAAGTCTTTAATTTTTGTCAATTTTTTGAGGTTTCATGATGTTACCGGCCGTACTGGCCGAAAAGTGAAGTAAAGAAGACATTTACTTACTTACTTAATGGTTTCTCTGTTCATTGTTTATGTCATTCATATTTATGTCTAAGTGGGTTTACTTTTTTGATTATAGTATATAGTATTATAGTATATATTATATATTTGTTTTGACAATGACACTGTTTTGACTTAGACTTGTAGTTTTTACTCCAATTTCATAGAGATATAGTGACTTGAAAAGTCGTTCATTTTATAATCACTTCATATTTTACATTATTTATACTGATATTTTTATACCCATTAAACTGTGTTGTAGTGGAGGCGCTTCAACATGTCATCAGACTCGTTACATATAGGTGCCAGGAGCATCGTCATCTTATCATATCAAACACTTTAAACTGAATATTTTAGTACGATCATGCTTTTATTAGCTTTGTCTTTCCTTTTCTACTTTAACTATACAATATGGGATATTGTAATACCTGGAATTTTCACTTAAATGGCCATACTGGCCGAAAAGTGAAGTAAAGCAAATATTTTACTTACTTACTTACTATGTTTCATTGTAACCCTTATGGCAATAAATGTACATGTGGACATTTAAATCATAAAGTTATGTTGATTACAAGACGAAATATAGCCGTTTTTTACATTTTGGTGGCCATGGTGGACGCCATCTTGATGGAATGGTAAAGGCTCCAGCGGGAATCACGGGGAGTTTAGTGTGTTGCTTCTGATAGTTTTTGGAAGGTTTCCTGAACCCCCCCCCCCTTTCAGCCTGATTACTGGTCTAATACTATTCGCCTATAGGTGTAGTTTTTCTTAATGTTAGTCTAGTTTTTTTAATTGTAGGTGTGACACTGAAGCCAATAATTCATCCTACATGACAGTTTCAGAAGATAACTGTGAGGTACTTGATGAAACAAATCACTCTGACCCGTGTCCACAATGGAAGTACAGCACAGAGATCTACCCCAGTACTGTAGTGTCAGAGGTAAGGAGATAAGGAATAAAAAAGTGATAAAGATCTAGAATTCCTCACATAAAGATAAGATGGATGTGACGTTACACCCATAATTATTATATCTAGAAGGGAACTTTCTCAACTTTATTTCATCGTTCCCACAGGAACGGAACATAATTTATTATGTATAGTTCACTGTATGTCTGCTGGACAACATCCAGACATTTAGTCTAGAAATCCATTATTACGCATCGAAGGGATATTTTTAAACTTTATTTCATTGTTTTTCACATATAGGCAATACAGTTATTTATAGTTCATTTGTATGTCTGCTGGAAATCATCCAGACATTTAGTCTATAAACACATTAGCACACATAGAAGGGAGACTCCTCGATTTTATTTTATCGTCAGGGTCGAAACATAATTATACATAGTAGAGAGCTTTCTCAACCTGATTTCATCGTGCTCACAGGAACGGCACATAACTATTTATAGCTCATTGTATGTCTGCTTGGAGCCATCCAGATAATTATTCTATAAACACATTATCACATATTAGAAGGGAGCTTTCTCAACCTTTTTCATCATTCTCACCAGGAGCGGAACCTAATTACACAGGGAAGGGACCTTCCTTTACCTTATTCATCGCTGTCATGACCCAAGTGTAATTATCGACACCCATCCAATGAAAGACGGTATTGCATGTCACATGGCAACCGTCATTCAGTTTTGGTGACGAGTACTAGGCCTACACTTGAGCTGTTCTCACCATGAACAGAACACAATCATTTATAGTTCTTTGTATGTCTGCTTGGAACGATCCACACATTTGTTATATAAACACTTTATCATTCATAGACAACAGCTTTCGCGACCTAATATTATCGTTTTCGCCAGAAACGGAACGTAATTACACATAGAAAGGAGCTTTCTTGACCTTATTTCATCGTTTTTCACCAGGAACAAAACACAACTCTTTGTGTGTGTCTGCCTTTTATTGATGTTCCGTACAGGTCATAAGGACCAAGGGGGAACCCAAGGGTTTCAAAAGGTTCAAGGGGAGGGGATTCACGTTCAAGAGCCTGGGGAGGAGAGTTTAAGGGGAGGGGGAGGGGTCACGTGGGGGGTCCTCCACCAATCGCAATTAAAAGGAGGGGTCGTTGTGGCCAGGAACTGTGAGCTATATTACTCTTTGATACCTATTTATAATGCCTTTTATATTGAATATATTTGTAAAAACCAGAGACAGCGCCACTCCCGATACACAATATAAATTAACATAAATAGCAATAACAGAAATCCAAATATCATCTAGAAATCTAATTCTCATCCAGAAATACAATTCTCATTCCTATGTGTTGAGATCTTCCAACACTGACCGATTAGATGTACCAAGAGAACACACCAGAAGTTTGTCGTTCAAATGTCCTCAACTTTGGAATAAATTAAGCAACGAAATACACACTTGTACAACCTTAACTAGCTTTCAATCTAAACTCACACAGCTGCTTTTTATGCAAACTCTTATATAACACTGAAGACGGTTTTTTAATGGCTATATTGAATTGTTACATTTTATTGTACTTTGTCGTGATAATTCTAATTTGCACGTTTCTGTATAATGTTATGTTTATATCTATGTATGAAAATTGATTATTTTGCCATTGGTATATGCATAGATTTTTAAGTGGGCCCCATGGCAGATGAGCGAAACCTCAATGGATCACCCTCTATAAATAAAGATTATTATTAATATTATTATTATTATTATTATTATTATTATTATTATTATTATTATTATTATTATTATTATTATTATTATTATTATTATTATTATTATTATTATTATTATTATTATTATTATTATTATTATTATTATTATTATTATTATTATTATTATTATTATTATTATTATTATTATTATTATTATTATTATTATTATTACTATTATTATTATTATTAACAAAAACATTGAAACAATATAAAAAACACACATTCATTGATAGTCGAAGTAAATAATATTTAATGTCACTTGTTTGGCCGAAACAAATAGAGTTTGTAAATATGTAATGAGAGTAGGCCCTGAAGTGCCGGTCCAGTGCCGATCGTTTGGAGTGGAAAAGGGAAACTGTGGCTCGACCTAATTATTTGAGGCCATTGAAGCCACCATTGATTATATGCGGATGATCAACACCAAACCAGCACTATATCCACTTAAACTACAATTCGCAATTCAATGGTGATGTGCAAAAAGTACTTAACGATCTGTAATAGCTGAGAAAATCATACTAAGGAACAAATCAGCATCTGAGGACCCTTACCACCACCAACTTGACCTCTATGACTTTGACTTTCACGTGACCTGTCCAAAATCATGATGATTAATGAGGTGTGGCGAAAACGACAATATCTCTACTAATGTAGAGGATGTGGTTTGTTAGTGTTTTTTCATCTATTACTATTTTAACAGTGGTACCTCGTAGGCCTACATAACGGAATTTTCTAAGATTATATATATTCATCTATATTACTATATGTACAGTGGGATCTCGTATGCAGCAAAACTTAGCTTGTTAGTGTTATATATTTATGTATTACTATATTTACAGTGGGACCTCGTATGTAGCAGGACTTGGCTTGTTAGCACTATATCAGCTGTATTCATGGCGGGAAATGCCTCTGGTAGTATCATATTCGGATACTTTGCTGACAGGTTGGTTATTTGTGCTTTATCTCACAAACATATATTTTTCAAAAAAATATTTGAGGTTATTATACTGTTTGTTTTTACATATTTAAATAATTTAGTAGAATTTAAACAAATTGCTGGAATTTAGTAAATATGACATTTTCTTTTTAGTATAAATGTCATAAAGCTAGATCAATGTAGACGGGATTGTGTTTAAACTATCCGAAATTAATAAATTAAAATCATTTGAATAAGGGAGAATCTGCAACAAACTATGTCAGTGATATTTAATTTTACAATAGCGCTGTTGTGACGGCGATATGGTTATAAAAGAACCGAGTGTTGAGATTAGAGCTGAACCAGAGTCGTTTGAATGACTCTGGTCCAGCTCGAATCTCACGGAGAGGAGCTCATCTGAGCAAACACTCACTAAAAATATCATAATTACAGTACTCTTCAGTACGAGGTCAATGGTGAGATCAGCGCATATCTTACATGCTCCTATATGACTGATATGCTCCACTGACGTATGGTGAGATCAGCCTCATACCTGTTCCTATATGCTCCACTGCCACAGAACTAATCAGTTTAATTTACATGATTTAGCCGTTTCAGATAGATATTCGTATTGGAAAAAAACATACTGTATCGTTGGGTACGGTATATTTTGGTGTCAACCATAGCTTATGTACTGATTAGAATTATACGTGATGTAGTCACTGATGTAGCTCCTAACGCCACATGTATTTATGTCAAGTGCGGCTAGCTCCACGGTGTGATATTTTTTATTCATTTCAAGCTGGAAATTGCTTCAGCAATGTCAATTTTAAATGAATGAAACATATTAATGAGTACCTCAGCACTCAATAAAAGCGCTTAATAACAGCTGATGTCATAGTTTTACAGATATGGATTGAATTTCGTAATAACTTTGTTCTTGATAATAGCACTGATTTTCACAGATTTGGAACACGGTCAGTGTACCTGGTATCAGCCATGACCAGTCTGCTCTCAGGACTTGCTTGTGCTGCATCTCCCAATATCACATCTCTTCTTGTTATACGGTTTTTATATGCCAACTTTGTCAGTGGAAAAGCGAACTGCAACTTTGTGCAAGGTATGAACAGATGAACTGTGGGTTTGTAGCTGAGTATTGATTGTTGCTCAATCAGAAAAGCAGTAGATTTGTTTGATGTCATTTTAACTCCTCTTATTCATATTAGTTAAGTTAAGATTTATAGAGACTTTTTTGATGGACATTAGTAAAGTTAAGCCTACGATTAATCACAACACTTACAGCGCTGGTATCAATCTGAAAGCAAAAGTCGATCAACGCAGTGAAATAATTGAACAAATATAACGGCCGTGGACCTTTACCATAGGTATTCAAATGAAGCAGAAACAACTAACCAAGTCGTTTATCATGATGAAAAACCCTTTGGTCCACATGTTTGTATATATTATTTCAGTGCTATACGGGTTAGTAGGGCCTGTGGTTGGTGGTATTCCAGACAACACAGTTCGTTGAATCAATGCTGGGTAATGATTGGGCCGGCGCCATAGACAATGGGCCAACAATAAATCGGATGTAGCCCAGATTTCATAATCTTGTGGTGATGATCAATGAACCATACATGCCGTCTAACCTAAACTAAATAATATTGTTTTTTTTGTTATTTAACAAAACGAACTCATAAACGTTTTAAATATAATTATTTAAATGTGTATATGTAACTTTAGGAAAATCATCCACCCATTTGGAACATAAAATATGTAACTTGTTTTCAGTGAATGAATTTGTAGGTCCTAAGTGGAGAATGTTTGCTGGGAATGTTTATTTCTTATTTTGGTGTTTCGGCTACATCTTCTTAGCAGCTCTTGCCTATTTGACTAAAACATGGAGGATGTTGATGATTGCAATAACTCTACCAGAGCTTGGTGTCTATATAGCTTTATACATGTGAGTTATGAAATAGATTTAGCATTACACTGATAAAAAAAATGTAATTTCATAATAAAAAACATGTTTTTTCTGTTATTTTCAAATTAAACTTTTCCGCATTCTCTTGTTTTTGTTGTTTTAAGTCTGATTTGAGGATTTGAGTACAAAACGTAGTAGTCTTCTCAGTAATGTAACATAATCAGTTGTTTGCTGGGTTACTTTGGACTAAGCCTGGGTGGGATGACTCAGGTTAATCTTGGATAGAAATCATAGAATAAACTAGTTATTAAATATGTTTGTTTGCCTAGGCTTGATTTACACATGTATACCATAACAAACTTAACGTTAATGTTACTTGTTCAGATAAACCCGCTTACCTCCACTTAGAATATTTTTAATACAATTCAGTGAATGAAAAAACCCATATAACTTATGACAAAACGGATCTCTAAGGATTCATTTGAGTATGTTAATTTGCATACCCGAATTAATTGATTTATTGGAATAATTGTGTATTTTAAAAAATCATTTTCATTCATGTTGAGGTGTAAATCAAAGTGATTGAAATCAGTTATAATATTGGGTTGCTTTAGAGATTAAACATCACACCACTAATCACAGCTATAATTAGTTTTTAATTTGTTTTATTATTTCAGCAAATCACTGCAATTGGAAATGCAATGAGTGTTTAGATATCGATATTTGCCAATACTACAGATATTAGTAACGTTCAGCCTCTTAAAGTGGGTGTGTGGAAATTTAAATTCTATGGCTTAGCTGACAAAATTTGTTTATCCTAATCCTGGATCAAACAAACCAGCGTTTAGTGTTTTTTACCAAAAATATCACTGGGCTTCATGTTTTTTTGTTTCGTGTCTCGATTCCCTTTACATATCACTTATTGTCAAGTTTGTTTTATTAGATGTTTACCAGAATCTGCCCGATGGCTTCTGGCAAATAATCGACCCGAAGAAGCAATAAAGGTATTGAAGCGAATAGCCAGAGTCAACAAGAAAACACTTCCCCTAGATCTGAAGTTACACCAGGATAAACAATATACAGACAAAACGGTGAATATCTGTGTCAGATCTTAACTTTTCTACTGTCAATCACCAGTGTTAAAGCGACACAATCAGGCCAAAATCATCATTTTTATTATGGCTCATTGATATGTCCATTATATGTCAACATGACCATAGACTAAAATTGCGTAAGTTTTCTTAAATTTTGTGTTCTGCGTTTACCAGTTAAATGAGAAAAAAAGATGGGATTTAATTGCGGACATACATGTCCAATATAAGAAGTACAGGAATAGCTGATAAATTGGGCTTTCTGCACACTTACAAAGTTGCCACAGCGACCCAATAATTAAAAGTGATAAATAATATGTACTCATATTATGGACATATCAGTAAGGGGGACAGATTCGTTACTCATAACAGTACATTTATGTATAAGATGGTCGACGTATGGTCGGTTTAACGCTTTAAATACTGGTGACATTTGTGCATGTTTTTTTTAACGTTGGAACAGTCATCCCCTTCCTTCTGTAGATGTTTGTTGAAGGACACACCCCATGGACCTGCACCCCTCTCCCTGGACCTGCACCCCCTCCCCTTGGACACGCACCCCCTCCTCACGTGGACCTGCAATTCCCTCTAGCATCATGTCATGACGCTGTGAACGTCAATGTGATTGGATGGCTGAATGACTAACGAGCGTCATTGTCATATTATTGGTATGAATGATTAATGAGCGTCATGAGGCTGTTATTATGATGACTCATGTCGGAATGATTAATGAGAGTCATACCATGATGCTCTGTGACCATCAATGTGCATGATTAATGGGCGTCATGGGCTTACTATTGTTATTACTGATTAATGAGTGTCATGACGCTGTTAGTACGATGACTCATGCTCGACCTTGGACACACATCACCTCGCCTTGGACCCTTTGGACTCCCTTAGAGCTTATTTTTTTATTATTGATTTTAAAGGGCTATTGTATAATTATTACCCCCATCCTGATAAGTAGTGTTGATGATGATAATTCGGCATCTCTAACAATAGAAACAGGATATGAAGTCAGGACTCCTTGGACCTTTTTCTTTGAATATTGATGCCAAGGGGGTGATTAGTTTGATAAGTAGAGATATCAATAACAATGATTAGCATCATGATGCTAAGCAATGTAATTGGATTAATGAGCGTCTATATGAGCATAATTGCAACATAATTTATATTTAGTTTCATCGGGTTGATAACTCATACACAAATGATTATTGGGTGTATTGTCATGCCAAGTGCTTTATTTGATTGGCTGGTTCAAAAATTTTTTTGGCGTCTATGCAATGTGCATGTTGTGTTGTTGAGTGTCTCATTCATACTGTGAATGATTAAAGAGCATCATTGGTTAGTGAATGATTAATGAGCGTCCTATGCAATGACTCATACACATTGTGAATGATTTATGAGCGTCTATACACAAATCACGGCAGCATAGAACGCTATTTAATGATGTGCTAACATAATTGATGATGCCATGAGTGTGAATGGTTGGTGAATGATTATTGAGCGTCATGGTCATTTGAATGTTTAGTGTCATGACACTGCTTCATTGTGATTTGATTAATGAGCCACTGTTTATAATAATAACAAATTATGTCAACATAATTGATGACGCCATGATCGTCATTGTGATTGGCTGAATATGGTGTGACTATTATTGTATATAATGGTATTTATTTCATAATTGTGCCAATATGATTATTGGAACCATTTGTTTGATGGCATCTTTATAGCATAATTACGTGACGGCACAAAGCGTGACGTTGCATGACGTCCGAATATGGGAGTCCCAATTTCCATGAGTAATCAATTGGCATTGCCTGATAGCACTGTACAATACATGAACATGTTGAGACATGTTTGAGCATGACTCATGTTCGAGTGATTAACAGATTAATGAGCGTCATCTGTATTTGAATGTTTAGTTTCATGATGCTGTGAGCATCAATGTGAATTATTCATGATGGTTTGCAAATGACAATAACAACGTGACATCATCATTTGACGCCATGCACTTCATTGAGATTGTCAAACAACTAGACATTATGTGACTCATCAAGCCCGTTATTCAATTCGTATATAGTGTTATGAATGATGAATAGGTGTCTGACTATGGCAGTAGGACCTGAGAAATATGACATCATCTTATGACGCTGATGTTAATATTTAATGATATGTGGAAATGTCTATGGTGTGACCGAGAAGTGCTCAAATGACGAAGTATAAAGTATGTAACATATTAAAGATCATATAACTATTAATATTTTGTTTAACACTCACTAGACAAAAATGTAAACTTGTACATAATTCTTAAATTTCTACGCTTTCCAGAGTGTCTTTTTTGCTGCCAGTTATAGTAGCTATTTTATCTCTGGTTTTGATGCGGGAAACATATATGTCCCATGTACATATACCATGATAATGCTGTATGGTGTTTTACGTTATTTTAAATAGTTATGATGAATATTTTAAATACCCTAAGCTTGTGTAAATGTGTTAATGGCAAGCCGGAATATGAGTGTACATAACATGTCGATATATGCGATTCACAGAACCAACCCTGCTGTACATATTGTATATATATATATATATATATATATATATATATATATATATATATATATAAATGTAAATGCGACCATTTGGGTGACATGATGTAAAAGTGAACCTTTGGGTGACACCTCTATTAAATCTGTAGTATAGACGAAAAAGAGGGTCTGAATAGATAAAAACAACAACAGACCTGTACAAAATGATTATATATGTTGCATTTTTTAATATTTACATTTTTGTAACATATACTTTTTTTGGTGTCACCTAAAGGTAAACCACTATCATGCTCATGAAAAAAAAACACATTTGGGTGACTTTTTATATATGTCACCTTATGGTTACTTACTATGTACCCTTGGGTGACACATATATATTGCTGATCAAATGATGTTTACTTTCAATTTTAATAGCAGCTATATTATGGAAGTCGTAACTTTAACGATCTATAATCACATGGAGCAAAGAAACACACCTTTTCATGCAATAACAACTGATTAAAAATGAGGGCTACCCCAAAATAATTTAGTTTACCGCTGTCCTCTAGTTTTTGTTTGAATTAAATGCGCTCGTCAATATATGTTCAGCTTGATTTTTTTCACAATGGGTGAAATTAACGAATAACACGAAATAATTTGTACTGAGGGCTGTTCCATGATAATGAAAACTACCGCCGCCAGTTTTAACTTATCGATTTAAAATATTGTTTACCACGATACGCTAGCTAGGCAATCATTTAATGTCACCTCACTTTGTATTCAGATCAAGCGCACCAGTAGCGGGGACATGATCAATGTTGAGGGCTGTTCCAGATAATTATGCCTAAGGTTCCCGTTTTTACCTGAGAAAGTTATTGTGCACACGACACGGCTGTTAACCTTATTTTACACTACTGTATACAACTGGTCAATAGTTCGGACAAGCTCAAAGATGAGTGGTGTTTCATACTAATGTTGGTGACTCTGGCCGCTTTTTAGCGTCTATGTTAGACACCTATTTTAACATCTAGACTTGTCATGTAAACTTGTAAATATTACACGCTCATAAGTATTTGATCATGTTCCACCGTGTATAATAGTCAATAAGAAGATAAACTTGCTACCATTTCGTTCACTATGAACCTTTGCAGTTGAGATGAATTAACCATCGATGCTACTATCAAAACCCAAGTGAGTATTACAGTGGCGTAGCCAGAAATTCCAAGGGGGATTTCCAAGTGTACATTAACATGCATTATAAGCAAGTCATCGGCGGGCTATATGATGCGCTCTAGGCGATCCCATTTAGTAGAGGAGGAAATCTGAAAATTGACGTTATTTAAGGAGTTAGTTGACACTTAAATTCTTAGAGACAAATAATATATCGCTGGAAAGGTATGAACGTTTTTGTGGCAAGTGGTCGAGTTTTTTATAAAACGTGCATTTGTGACGTCATGTCGTGATGGTTTTGACGTCACTTTTTTACCAATTTCTGCTGGATATTTATAAAGGTAGATCATTTATGAGCTGCGATATACACATGTAGATGCCGTTCAATATCCAGCATTTGTATAAATTATAGAGAATTGGCTTAGGTAGTCACACAAAAATGACATACATGCTTTGTACACATGACTTGATTTTATGCAACAGTCGTGAGCTTTTGTTTTATATGGTCTAATATTTTTTTAATAAAATAGGTTCAACATTATTATATTTCTTTTAATTTGTATTATTAAAGCATTTCTCTTTTTTCCTCAGAGATAAATAATATATCATTGGAAATGTATAGTTCTGTAGTTTCACATCATATATTTCATTTTTACGACACGTGGTCGAGTGGTGCAATAAACGTACATTTGTGACGTCACGTTTTCATGTACTACGTCATTTTGTCATTTTCTTTCAAATATTGTCAGCATGTGCACTATGAGAATATACAGGATGCCAGGTCATTTTTTATATGGCACCGTAAAACGTGGGAAAGCCTAGTTTCATGTACGATATGCACGTGATCCTATACCAATAAATATAACGTAGGCCTACATCTGTATCACAACAGCATGGCCGCAACGTCACTTTTTCGTGAATTGAATAACAGAGACACGATAGCCCACAATATTGCAAATCTTGTATGTGGACATTTGATTTTTTATAATCAAGTAAGATATACCGCTGGAAAAGTCACAAAAAATATATTTTCACACAATATGCAACCCGCCTTGTCGAGTTTGAAATAAAACGTGCTTTTAAAAAATATGTATAGAGTAGATGTTTCATAACTGCCCAGTGAACACAAAACATTTGTATAACATTTGTACAACTTTGACATTTGTGCAACATTGTAGGCCTACAAATTTTATACAAAATGTTCTGTTTGTTGGGTGGGGCATATAGGCCTATGTAACACACACACACAATAGTCTACCGGTATGAGTTGAATAAGACTAGTAGCTGAATACTATTTCTTTTTAAGAATATATATCATGCCCAACATCACTAAAATAAAGATTTCCGACAGTCTAGTTTCAGTTTGTAATAAATTGTCACAAAAATTGGGCTTAATTGGTAGACCACATAACAAGTACCGGTAGGCCTAACACAATATAACTGCACATAGCAAGACTGTGATCATGCGACTACAGAAACCATGCAACACGGCCATTATTGTTATTCATATGCAGTATAAAATCTATATGATATACTCGAGGTAACATAATTATATTATACTCATGTTTCCAAGCAATATCATACCAAAAGGTGTGCTCAGCTCTGGAAACCTATAATCACATGCTGAAATAAATTATCGTTCCTCCCTTACTCTATTTAACCCTTGAAGCGCCGGAATATTTATATTCAAAATAAGAGATCACGGGGATTTTCACTTTGAAACCATTTTAAATGTCTTAGTTTAGAGGTCTTTCCGCTTCATTTCAATACCTACGTTAAAGGGTCCACGGCCATTATACTTTTTATTTATTTTTTCAGTGCCGGGATAGACTTCAGACGTCAGAATTTGACGCGGGGTTACAACACTTATAGTATCAAGACGAACCGTGTCTGTAGAGCATGAAATGTTGATTCATCATCAGACACTCACTGGCAACTAAAGCCGAGTCCACACAGTAGGCCTACGATTTATCTTTAGGATTTTGTGCGGTATCGATTCAACATATTTATTAGGATTTCCAAATAGCAGTAGTAGGCCTATGTAGCAAGTTTATATGTTTCCGTGGTGTCGTCAATATGACGTTTCCCTACCAAAATCAACGCCAGCGACTATTCTGTCTTAGTGAAAGCCTGCTGTTCTACTATATATAGGCCTACTGTATATAAAGTATATCCTTTCTATAATAATTTGTAGAAATAAATAATTATTCTGAGACAACAGATTATTCCCGGATGTAAGCCCATAAATAATATTTTATCCGTCGCGTGGTTTCATTTTGCCGAAAATAACTAGGCCCCATACAGTTTCTGGCGTAAATATACCATTTAATAGGGCTACACAGATTTGGACAATAACACATCCTTTCTGAATAGACACAATGCTCGAGATAGCCAAAACGTTTTAACAAACTATCTGTCACTGTCAAAAACACGAAAACCTTCTTTTTGCACAGCACACTAATCTAGGCCCAATGTTCGACACACAAAGCAGCCTTTGAATGAACACATAATACAGCTGGGTAATTTTATTGACCCTTGAATATGCAGTACGTGATGATATATATTATCAACGAATGTCTGAAATATTATTAAGTAATTACCATTTTTTAAATATTACATAAACATTCTCTTCAATGCAAGGAAATACCGAAGGCAGTTACTAAAATTACATTCTGGCACAGAGTTAACTTCGGTTTGCAAAATAAATGTGTTTTTTGATGACAATATATAACGATAGTGTGGAAGTTTAAAAAAATCTGTGATTCAAACGTCAATATCACATTTTTGAACCTCCACTCAAGTCAGGACCTCAAACATGTCGAACATGAAGTTATATAATTATATTATTAAGAATGCTGCCACAAAAAAAACACGTAAAGGTGTCAATTTTGGTTTTAATTTTAGCAGTCAAAGAATGTAATATGACAAAACATATTAAACTGTTATGCTCACCACTTCTAAAACATGGAACTTGATTTATTTTATGTTACTAGCATCATTATATACATGTGCATTGCATTCATTTATCTGATATAGCAATACCAGTCAGAATTATTAATATATTGCTGCTTATATTTTCGGAACTATCCTTTCTCTGAATATATATCGAAAAAATAAGTCAATTGAAAACAAAGTTTTGAGTGTTTCTGAGAGTGGTTCTCTGGCCAAACTCTTAAAAAAGGCTTCGACTTTGGATTCACGTTTCACACACGTTTTGCCATTACATACATAACTGCATCGCTATATATATCTTGTATTATTTGTTAGTGTAATATTAAGGTATCATTGAATTAAATGTACCAATAACAGTTTTCATAAGGTTATTAACATAACGTATATCACATAATTATATGACAAAAATAAATTGATGGATAACGACTTTACACAATCATGATAGCTATAATAGCTCTTTAGATAATAATTTTCTTTCGTTTCAGCTTAATTTTCTTTCATTTCAGATTAACTCATTTAATTCTCATTCAAATTGTATAATGTACCGTACATTTATTTATTATGAAAATTATTCTGCAATAAATTAATATGATTTCTTGTAGTAGGGCAGTAACTCTAACGCTAAGTAACTCAAGGCCAGACCATACACGGTTAAGGTCATCTTAACTTCTGTAAACTGGTTTTATCCGTGACACAAATCCTGGTCACGGCACCAATGTAAACTGGTTTTATCCGTGACACAAATCCTGGTCACGGCACCAATGTAAACTGGTTTTATCCGTGATACGTTGACACGCTATCGTCGGGTGTCCAAATGTTCTGGCACGGCAAACACAACACTCGTGGATAAACTTAAATTAACTCTTGAATATATATAAAATATATATTAAGCAAAAAACATTCAATTTCTCAGTACACTGATGTTAGTACTTATATCTCGTTGTGTAATTTTGCTGTTGCTTCAGTGATCTACAAGATGTTAGATACCGAAGCAACTCCCACTAAACTTAGCCAAACCCGAAACGTCTCTGTTACAATACTCCACAATTTCTCTCTGACTTTCTCCCTGAATTTTCCTCTGAATTTCCTCTCGAAGGCTGTGGGCGCCTTCCTTTATAGCGGATCCCGACGGGCGCGGTCACTTCCTGTGGTGAAATGACATCTCCACCAATCAGGATCCTTACTTTGATATACATTCACATTCCTGGGCTGTTTTCCAGAACCGATTCACACAGGCCTCTAGAACTAGGGGACGTCCTGTATGACAATTAGTACTTGTCGCAGTACCGTCTCCACCATGTGGTTCACATGTAAACAGCCCAGGACAGCATGTTTATTCTACCCTTTACTTACCGAAACCCCAATTTAGCCACCTGTTACTTTACATTGTTACATACCTCCCCCTATGGAATCCAACTTGTTCACACGCTTGAATTCCATATTTCAATCCCTTAAAATCCCTATGATTGGTAAAATCATATAAAAAAATAAAAATATAAGTTTCGGAGGTGCGCACATCTTCCACCTATATTTTTCTTATACAAATATATATTATTTTTTACTTAAACAATGTATATGTATTGTCATCCTCTTCTCTGGAACAATGTCTTGAGTGGAATACACTCTAAAATCATATATGATGTTTTACTTACAATTTACATTTTAAACATCACTTCCCAGCATATACGGTGTCTGGAACATAGTTATTGCATAGTTACAGTCATTATGATATCAGGTTTATCCAATATATAAGTATATCATCCTCTTCTCTGGAACAATGTCTTGAGTGGAATACACTCTAAAATCATATATGATGCTTTACTTACAATTTACATTTTAAATACACTTCTCAGCATTCTCTGCCTCTGGAACATAGTTTATATACAATCAATATAATCTCACGATTATCAATGTATCTTGTAGGACGTCTCCTACACACGTGCACTACCATCCAGTCATCAGGAAGCCAGTCTGATTGGACCTCTGACCGTCTCAGACAGCGCCAACACCTCCGTGTTCTCACCACTTGATGTTTGGGCACTTGCAGGTGTTATAAATACTAGGCTGCGTTTTTTTCAATTTTTTGAAACAATTTATTAATATCCCAGGGTATCTCCAGTATACTATGCCCACTGCACCCACCCCGGTCATTAACAAAATCATCAATCCTCCCAGTGTGAAGGTAACATACCTGTGGCGTTTCTGTACTGGTGTCATAGCTACAATCTTAGTCTGATGTAACTTCTCTATCAATTGACTTAAAGGAATGTCATCTATGTCATTTAATTTGGGTAATCTATTGATTTCATCTAGTAGATCTATGTCGTCACCTAATTCGTCGAGCGGTCCCCACACAATGTCACCCGTAAATTTCTTCAAATGAAGTAAGTCAGCTTGCCTAGATTTCAAATGATATTCTGATTCGTGATAGTAATAGGGTGGTAAAGTCATTTGATCAGAGAAAGCATGGCATGACATGTTCAGAGCAACATACGATACAGCTGGACAAACTGTAGTCTGATAGCGTTTATTGCCAACACACATAACCGTGAAAACAATGGGTTCTACTGTAATCACTACCCATGTCCCGTCTGAAATATATAGTGCTATCGGCAGCTTATTGTTTAAAGTGACAATTGTTTTACAAAAATTTTCAATTCTCTCAACATCTTTTAAGAAAAGTGCCGTAACACATCTCTGAGAATCATGTAATGGAAAAGAGGGCTTTCTCAAAGCGCAGAAACTAGTTCGAGGAGCCGCACATTGGAGGAAATCAGTGTCAGATAACAACATGTATTGCGTACGTTTAATGTTCACCGCCAGATGATTGGTTTCAAGCTCGTATTGAGCTGTCATCCGCGTCAGGTTATACGGTACTGGTAAGTTAAAAATTTGGTACAATTCATATCGCGAATTTGTATCTATCAAAGGTAGACTCACCAGAGTGAGCAATTTCTTTCTCTTAATTATTGTCACAGTCGTTAAAGATTGATAATAATACCATATTGTTTTGGGATCTTGTGGTAGAGATAAATATTCTGGAATATGTTTCTGAATATCATATAATATGTCCTGTAATTGTTTAGGTGAAATCACGGATGGTGATAAATGTCCTAAGGCTAGTTGATTTAATTGTAGTTTAATAGTTTCTAGATATAACAGTGCTTTATCCAGAGATTCCTTAATTTCAAGTATCATCAAACTTATCCTTGAATATGTTTGTACTACACCATTTAAGATCAATAAATCCATCTTTATCCCTTGTGTGATGTTAGTGAATTTTTTATCTAATTCCCCTACTATCAAACTCAGATTGTTAATAGCATGTCGATTTTCTGTCAGCTCTATTCGCGTTATATTGATTATAGATAAACTGTCCTCTATTACATGAATTAAGCTTTCTTGGTTTGTAGATAAATCTTCTAATCCTTTTCTCATTACTCTTACATCACTTTTTGTAGCTGTGCCAAATAAAAAAGATAACCCTTTTCCCACTAGAGGAACTAAGGTTCGTTTTGTACGTCTGGTAGCTTTCTCTCGTAGTGACAAAATCTCTTTAATTCCTGTCATTGTCATATAATAAATAGTTTTCATGGACTGAACTTCTTCTCTATAGTTTTTTTAAATAACTTTTCACACTGACCTTGTCCAACTGGAACTAACTTAAGATTCTCCAGAACCTCCTCACTTTTGAATAATTCCACTCTTATCTGTTTAGCAAATGATTCATATGCTCCCAAGTCAATGACAAATGTAAATAACCACCGCGCCTGTGTAATTGATACTTCTCTTGTCATCCTAAATATCACGTTTTCGCTCACCTTCTGGGATTCACATGCGTCAGGCATCACTGCCATGAGCTTTGCAGCCACCAATATTATTATGCCTCCAGCCGCCATGAGTTAGCAAAGCTCTAGCACTGTAACACAATAACATTTTTTTTTCTTACCTGATGCTCGTACGTTGGTTTATTTTTTTTCTCTAAAAATTAAACCCATTTAAACTCTCTCATGTGTTGATAATTTCTTCTCCTGAAAGTTATCAACTTTAATTACATATCAGCATAACTCCCAACTGATATCCACATCTCCTTGCTCACGGGAGAACTATATACCTTCATTGATAATTTATTCTCTTTAATTTATCAACTTACCTTCTTATTGATATCCCTATTATCATCCTTTTATTCCGTATTGATAATTTATTTCTCTTTAAATTATCAACTTACCTTTATTTCAAGTCGACTGTTTCCTTGTTATCGAATTGATAATTTCGTCTCATGAAGATTATCAAACCTTAATCTCTTACTCCTGACCTTATTCCATATGACGCTTTTGTTTACGCTGGTCTCGTAAACGCGTATATGTATCACGTGCCTTAGCAATTTTCTTTTGCTCGATCCAAATGGCACTTACCGTATTCTCACTTCTCATGTCACTTAACATTTCTGCCGTATCTGAATAACTATCAGCATCTCGTAACCGTTGTCTTAACTTAGACAAGGGGAGATTGTCCTCTGAATCAGATGCGACGGGAGGGGTGTATAGCTCTGTTTGTTCACTATCTTGCTCTGTTTCGGTACTTACCACTGGTGGGACAACATACTTAGCGGCTCTGTCATTTATTTTTCTAGGAGCAGGCATGGGCCAGTCTGATATATTAGCCCTCTCTAGATGTTTCGCATGCACTTTCCTTACATCGCCTGTAAGTTGGTGTTTAATCGTGTAGGTATAAGAACTATGTTTGGTGACAATGCGGTAGTGACTCTGCCAACGTTTTTCCAACTTACTCTGACGTTGATTGTTGTAGAGATACACCGGGTCACCAACTTCATATTCTTTATCCCTAGCACGTTTGTCATGGTAAAATGCCTGCTTCCTTCTAGCTTGCTGGAGATTATGTCTTACCTTGACGAAGGCCTCATGTTGACGCTCCAAAGCTAGTTGATGATGTTGATCACCCAAGTACTTCCTTCTGGGACGTAAAAGATTGTCAATAGGTAGTACAGGGTCACGGGTGTACAAAAGGAAAAACGGTGCATATTGAGTGCTATCACTCACACCCACTCTATATGCTGCCAGAACTTGTGGGAGACTTAAATCCCATCTCTCTAGCCTGTCAGAGGCTTGTTTTGACAACATATCATTCATGACTCTGTGGAACCGTTCCGTTTTCCCATTACCTTCTGGATGATAAGTAGATGTAAAAATATGCTTAATATTCAAATTCTGACATAATGTTTCCATTACTGAATTCTTGAATTCCGTCCCATTGTCCGTCACTATGGTGACTGGACAGGAATGTCTCGGAATCAGCTCATCCAAAATGATGTTGGCAATGGTTTCTGCAGATTTATCTGGAATAGCAAAAGCTTCTGGCCACCCACTATATATATCAACTATAGTTAAAATATAGCGGTTGCCCTGCAGTGTGGTTGGATAAGGTCCGCATGTGTCAATACCAACCTTTTGAAATGGATATGTCACCTTATCCATTTCCTGTAATGGAGTGCTGTGTTGTTTTAGCATTCTCTCCTTGCATAGTACACATTTATCAATATGACTTAAAACATCCCTGTACAACCCTACCCAATGATACTTGTTGGTTATGAGCTTGTATGTCTTATCTGGTCCCCAGTGCGCACAGCTCTCGTGAAATTGCTGCAGCACCATGTCCTGATATATTTTTGGAACCATCAGTCTTAATTGTATTTCTGCCCCCTCAACACAGTAATACAATAATTTATCCATGATGATATATCTCTTTAATGAACCTTTTGTTGCTGATCCACTCTCCATATCTCGGATGAGGGATTGCAACTGTGGATCATCTCTTTGTTCTTTTTCCATATCTGGCAACATCAATGCAGATTCGTCGTCTGTCTTGACGTCTGACATGTCTGCTATGTTGTCACTTTTCGCATCACGCGTTGCAACTACATTAGAGTTGAACATACCTACCTCTGGCATGTTTTCATCAACTTGTGATACAGGCAGCCGACTCAACATGTCTGCACGTGTGTTTTTCTTACCTTCCAGATACTCAATTGAACAATTATATGCACTAATCTTTATGGCCCACATTTGAATTTTTCTGTTTTTCATTTCAGCAGAAAACAAGTATTTTAGTGGTTTATGATCTGTTCGAATCACAAATTTAGCCCCTTGTAAATAATGATTTAATTTTTCAAGTGCGTATACAATCGCAAATCCTTCTTTTTGAATAGTTGGCCATTTTTTCTGTGAGTCAGACAACTTATGTGATAGATAATGTATGACCTTCTCTCCGTCATCTGATTCTTGCGCTAATAACGCACCCACACATTGATCACTAGCGTCTGTATATAGTATATACTCTCTGCTAGGATCTGGGTACGCTAAGATCGGCGCTTCTGTCATCATAGTTTTTAATTGTTCAAATGAGTCCTGGCATGCCTTGGTCCAGGTAAATCTGGCATGTTTCTTAGTCAGGGCAATTAGGGGTGTCGCGATTTCAGAAAACTTGGGACAAAACCGCCTATACCACGACACACACCCAATGAATGATCTTATGCCCCGGACATCAGTTGGTGGCGCCATCTTTTGTATAACCTCTACTTTGTTTGGGTCAACTTCTAACCCCTCACGACCAACCATAAATCCTAAATAATTAATTTTTGGTTTCATGAATTCACATTTTGACATTTTCAATTTCAGTCCAAATTTTCTTAATCTGTCAAATATATTTTGAAGATGGATCAAATGTTCATGTTCTGTCTCAGAATAAATGATGATGTCATCAAGGTATGCGATGGCATATTCACCACTGATTCCTTCAAGTACATATGTCATCAATTCTTGAAATACGCTCGGAGCGTTGCACAGGCCAAATGGCATCACATTAAATTCATATAAACCTTTGTGACAAGCAAAAGCCGTTTTACTGCGGTCTTTAGGGTCTAATTCTACTTGCCAGTACCCAGATTTAAGGTCCAAACAGGTAAAATGTTTCTTCTTTCCCATAGATGCTAATATATCATCTATATGTGGTAGTGGCCAAACGTATGATTTTGTAATTTTGTTCAATTTCCGAAAATCAACACAAAATCGTTTTGATCCATCCGATTTTTCAATTAGAACTACTGGAAACGACCATTCTGAATGACTTGGCCTGATTATGTTATTCTTTAACATATCATTCACGGCGTCGTCAATGACTCGTCTCTGATTTATGGCTGTCCGATACGGGCGTAACCTGATGGGCGGGTTATCACCAGTATCTATTTTCATACTCACCGCTTTGGTTCTGCCTAAGTCTTTATCCGTTTCTGCGAATAAATCCTTATTCAGACTAATCAAATGTTGTAATTGATTCTGATACTCAGGGGGTGCAGTTATTTGTCCTACTTCTAACACGGCCTCATCACCTCCCCCCGTCACTGTAGACTCTGAGTCCACAGACTCTAGATACTCACTTCCTCCGTCGTGTTTACGTCTAGCAGTCTCTGATTGGTATTCACCTCCCCCAGTCTTTGGCCCCGGATAGTTGACAGATTGTATACACGACACATTAACCCTTTCTGCTTTACCGACCACATTGCCCTTGCGTAACTTAAATGTGCGGTTTGTGTGGTTACAGATTTGTATGGGAATTTTTTTGTTTTTGTTTTCGGCTATGGTATTTGTCACTAACAGACCCGGTTCTCTTTCCATAAACCCTGTTTTGATTGCACTAATATTATATACCGTTTTTTCAAGTCCCCCGTGTTTTAGTCTGGTATTGCATACGGCAGCTGTCTGTGGTGGCAAAACAACGTCCTGGGCTAATCTCACAAAGGAGGCTATGTATGCGTCATCTTCCATGCGTATAGTTTGTTGGTCAATTGTAAGCTGGGTATTTTCGAAATCCAGTTTAACTTTATTTGTAACCAGAAAATCTCTCCCCAAAATCACATTTTGAGAGACACCTTCTGTTACGTAAAAAGGGTGTTTCTTATACAATTTTCCTATTTTGAATTTCACATCGGCGATGCGGGCAATTTTTATTTTACCACCATTGACAGTCCGTAGCTTTAACTGTGTATTTTCTAGTAGATCATGACCCTTTAATCTGTGCATAATCCTGTCTGAAATGATTGACACTTGAGCACCTGTGTCAATTAAGGCTCGAAATCTTTGTCTTCCAATTGTTATTAGTACTGAGGAGCAGTCCTCTTTCTCTAAATTAACTTCACAAATGTTAGAACCCTTTTGTCTATTTGAGTCCAGAATCGGGGCTTTTTTTAATTCTGGACGTTTCCGTTTAACCCTTTTCTACAGGCTTTTTGTAGGTGACCCTTTTCCCCGCAGGCAGGACAGGGTCGCCTGTACGCAATGTGTTTATGGGGGCAATCCCTTTTGAAATGTGTCTCGGCCCCGCAGCACCAGCATCGTCGCGGCTGTGCCTCTACCCTACGTATTGCTCCCGTCGCACCATGGCGACCTGTCGCACCCTTGCCACAAGAATAAGCTCCGTGCCCTATTTTACCGCAACGGTGGCATTTACCATAAAATTTGTCAACCTCCATCGGCTCCTCGACCCTATCGTTTCTGTCTTCATGTCCCGTTTTTCTATTTCGTAATTTAAACCTCATATCTAAATTTTGTTCCGTAGCTGCTAGTTTTACAGCAGCTTCTATTGTTTCCGGCTGTTGGCGCATTAATTTCCTGGCTATCGTATCAGATGTCAGTCCGTCCACGAAATTATCTACAAGTTGGCATTGTACCAACTTGTCTGTGATTCTGTCAGGCCACGCGTCTTCCGCGAGTGCAAGCATGCGCTCGGCATATACTTGTACTCCTTCAGTATGTTTTTGACGTGTCCGTCGCAACATTGACAAAGCTTGTTGCGGATCCGTCACCTCCCCAAAATATGCCGTTAGTTCTTTTTTTAGGTCAGCCCATACTGTGGGCGAATGGGCAGTAGTATATCTGCCTATAAAATCTGACACCAATCCCTCAGAAGCCTGGTATGCTATCCCCACAGCTTCATCCTCATGTTTGGCCATAATTTTTACATGTTTCTCTATGCTTTTAACTCAATTTCTGAACTTTTTGGTTTCCCCAGTGAATTTAGAAATTGCGTTATCGCAGTGTGTTTTGCCTAATATACCTGAAATACCCGCTAGTTGGGATAATTGTTGATTTTGTACCTCTAATGGGTCATTAGCCATTGTTGCTAATAATATTTAGTTCCAAATAATAATAATAATGATACAAATGACAATTTTATTTATAGCAGCCTAGAATTTAACTGACCTGCAAGTGTATCGAGGTGTTTGTGTCTAGCCAACGATCCCAACGTTGCGTAGCTGTTGTGTAGTTCTTGTTTTGTTCCTCCTGGTAACTCCCGTCAGTCTGTAAGCGCCCAGCTCCGTCCTTGATCCCGTCAGTATATATGTCCACGCCCAGCTGCGTCTGGATCCTGATTATTTGTCCTCCGTCTCGTCTCGATAAAAGTGGTGGTTTGATATAGCCACCACTACGTTCATTAACTAGTATTTATCCACTGATATTTGTTTTGCCGTGCCAAGTCAAGTCACTTTGTAACTTTCCAACGTTGTTCAACCAAGGTTCTTGCATTGATTTAATTTGCTTTTCAAATTAAAATCCTGGTCATGGCACCAATGTAAACTGGTTTTATCCGTGACACAAATCCTGGTCACGGCACCAATGTAAACTGGTTTTATCCGTGACACAAATCCTGGTCACGGCACCAATGTAAACTGGTTTTATCCGTGATACGCTGACACGCTATCGTCGGGTGTCCAAATGTTCTGGCACGGCAAACACAACACTCGTGGATAAACCTAAATTAACTCTTGAATATATATAAAATATATATTAAGCAAAAAACATTCAATTTCTCAGTACACTGATGTTAGTACTTATATCTCGTTGTGTAATTTTGCTGTTGCTTCAGTGATCTACAAGATGTTAGATACCGAAGCAACTCCCACTAAACTTAGCCAAACCCGAAACGTCTCTGTTACAATACTCCCCAATTTCTCTCTGACTTTCTCCCTGAATTTTCCTCTGAATTTCCTCTCGAAGGCTGTGGGCGCCTTCCTTTATAGCGGATCCCGACGGGCGCGGTCACTTCCTGTGGTGAAATGACATCTCCACCAATCAGGATCCTTACTTTGATATACATTCACATTCCTGGGCTGTTTTCCAGAACCGATTCACACAGGCCTCTAGAACTAGGGGACGTCCTGTATGACAATTAGTACTTGTCGCAGTACCGACTCCACCATGTGGTTCACAAATTAATATGATTTCTTGTAGTAGGGCAGTAACTCTAACGCTAAGTAACTCAAGGCCAGACCATACACGGTTAAGGTCATCTTAACTTCAAACACACTAAATGTTGAGTACATTTTTCAGACATACGTGCCACAAGGATACATTAGGCCTGCTCTTAACTTACATTCCAGGAATTTAACAACAGCAATGCAAGATCCAGATGGTACTGCCGCCTTTTGCCATCACCATAATATTATGACCAATGTTAGTTTCAACTCTCCCAAATTGGACGAAAAATATAGGCCTAGCTGCAAGAATGAATTGATGCTACAAATGAATAAAATATATTTTGCGAAGGATAATCTAGATTCCATGACAACTAAATGCCAGGATTGCGTAATATTTGTTTTATGTGCGAATAACTATTATTGGACTTTGCAATGACCTTAGGTTGTCCTTGGTATGATATTTGTTTGTTACTGTAACGCAAAGGCCAAACCTGCAACCCGAACCGATATAAATCTTTATTTTCTTTAGCATACCCCTTTCCAATAATGTGTAAAACATTACATTTTCACGTCAAATTGTGCAAGTGCTTGAGGACGGGTGTGAAAACAGTATGATATGACCTTGCTCAGATCAGTTATTCTTCTAATTTTCTATTTTAGTATGTAACACATGACATCATTTAGCATTTTTGGCCTCCAAAAGTGTTAGTTGCGCATTTGACGTCTTGCAATTCAGAATTATGCGCAGATTGGAATTAATTTCTTAAGATTTCTTTTGATTTGGAATTGAAATGACATTATAAAGCACCCATCGGGAAAGGGACCCTCAGTGTATCTGAACAATTACGCTTGGTTCATATTCTAACCTATCATGCAGTTAGTTATGTTAATGGGTGATGTGTAGGCTTACTACACGCATATAATGAATAGATGTGCCGGTATGTAATTTACTTGGGAATATATATAATAAAGCTTATCGTAGCATTTTAGGCAATATAATGATGTCGAAAGATGGTAGGATTTGTTTTATTGTAGTTCCTGATAAAAAATATTATGGAAAATATGACTTCAGTGATTTCATGGCAGCCATTTTGAATTTCATGTTTTACAAAAAAACATCCACAAGGATAAGACACCACATCCGCCCATATATCTCCATAGGGGAGCCAGCCAAGCATAATCAAAACAGGAAAAAAACTATCAGCCAAAACAATGTTAGCCGCAGTTTCACTGCGATATCCGCTTGTTTTTGTTCATATTTGCATAAATATAGACTTTACAATATTTTTTTCTAAAAACTAATGGCTTTCTCATACCTGAAAACATAAGAATAGACATATTATTTATGTCTCTAGCGTATGTAGTTGCAAAACTATTCGTAAATATGTTTAATTTTATATACTTTGGCGGCCATCTTTGATTTCGCCATTTGAGACCTTTTACCGACCTATAAAAAAATGCAATCCCTTTTTTTCTTGATTTTCATGATATTTTGAGTCAGAATCAAGTGAAAAATCAATTTTAACAGACAAATTGCACGAAAGTGTTATATGTGACATATGAGCCTACGCTATAGGAACGTTTGTTTCAAGCATAATTCAGATATGAGGATTTAGCCGGCCATGTTCTCAATGCAATAAAAAATAAGTTTATTTGACTTAAAATGACATTGAAATGACTTTGGTGTCATCTTACATCTATGCCACATTAAAACTCTGAGGGTTATACAGCTATGTGCCAAGTTCTATGCAGCCGCTTCTAATGGTTGCTTATGAGGGTCTACTTGAAATAGTACATTACGATTTTTGTTAAATAAACTCATGTTCCAGGGGTATGTCTTTGTGGGGAATTTGAACTAAAAAAAGTTCTAACTATTTTCCTCGAAATATTTTACTGGAGATTTATGCCCATACACATGGGGTGTCTTATGGTGGTATTTTAGAAAAACGACTGCGATGTTCCGAGTCATCCCCAAAACGGGGTAAATAGGAACATTAACATTTTGTCTACCGCAGTCCCTTATGGGCATAACCCAAACATGGGGTGAACAGAAACAAACAAGTATATTTAAAACAAACAACTGAACATTTCCCACAAAAATATGGAATCTTCATAATAAAATAGAATAGGATGAATAGGAACAGTGGGGTGACTAGAAACGAACAGCAGAAAGAATGGAAGCTGCTAACAAGGCTTTAAAATGTAACTGTGCCGATTTGTGATGCATTGTTTCAACGGACCGGTTTGTAGTGGCGCAGTATCTTGGTGGTGCACCACAGCAATGCATTCATATTCACCCCGTTTTTCATCGAAAAATATCACCTGAAACACAAACAAGTTGCCTTTTTGAGGGATTAATGTCAGGGAGCCACACATTTTCACAATAAATACCCGGCAAGATACTAGTTATCAAATCTTTCTTTTGTAGTTACTTAGTGTAGGTCTATACTATCCCGAGATATGGAAAAGTGATGTTTGTCAAAATGTAACACTTGCAGACGATGTCAAAACGTGATCAGTGACCAAAACATAGTTTCAGAATGCATTATACTATTAACAAAGCGTCTTGTTACAAGCAGGATACCTAAGTTATGTGAGTTCCATATTGATATTTTTAATACTACGTTAGGCCTAATATAATCAGGAGAAATCAGCGCTCGACTGCCTGAAGCATAATATTAAAATCCACGATATTGTTTCTGAGAGTGCAAATGTCATATGGAATTCAATGTTGACTCACAAAATGTCATTTCATAACAGTTTAACTTTACATTTAGTCCGTAATAACAGATGCTGTGTGCGAAACAGAGTCTGTAATCATTGCCATTCGTAAAGTTGTGCCCCAAAAATCCGGTGCGTGAACGATCGATTGCGCAATGAATTCAGGCGTCATTGTTTGATCAGTGATTTTTATTTTACAATGACATATTTACATCTGATTCGAATAATGCCTTTACGTGGGTATTTAGACGCCAGTCTTTATCACTGAATTTATCATTTGAACAGGGTTACCCTGGCATTTTTCATGAAATTGTTGATCTCAGTGCTTACACTGGCTACCAGCATACATAAGTTTTTGCTAGGCTCTCCAGCTCTGAAACTAACCCATGCGAACCTTGCGTCAAACACGGACTACGTTACATTATGACTTTAAAGCAACACAATCAGGACAAAATCATCATTTTTATTTTGGCTTCTTGATATGTCCATAATATGTCAACATGTCCATAGACTAGAATTGCGTAAGTCTTTTACATTTTGTATTGCTCGAGAAATAAGGACGAGATTTAATTTCGGACTTGCATGTCCAAAATAAGAAATACGAAAATAAGTGATAACTGTGGCTTTCGGCACACTTGCTAGGTTGCCACAGCAAACCAAAAATTTAAAAGATCTCCACAATTCTAATAAATGTTCACATATTATTATGGACATATAAAGCGAAAATAAAATGTTGGCTTTTGGACGATTTTTGGCTTGCTTGTGTCACTTTAACATGTCACGATATGTCGCTGTATGGTCAATATATTGTACTAAAATGGTATGATATTACAATGAAATGCGAGGATATAACATTTTAATGTCAGGATATGACATTTTAATGTCAAGATATGACATTTAAATGTTAGGATATCACATTTGACTGTCAGGATATGATATTATAAAGTCAATATGTGGAATTATAATGTCAGGTTATGGCCCTTTAACGGCTCGATATGGCAATAATATCTCATGAGATTGCACTATATAGTCAGGATATGGCATTATACTATCAGCATATGCCACTTTATATCATAATATAGCCTTATATCAAGCTATGACATTATAATAATTATTGTCATAATGTGGTATTATGATGTCAGTATATAGCATTATAATATCAGTAGCATGGTACATGGTAGCTTTATGCACAATATGGCCTCATAATAAAAGGATGTTATAATATCACGATTTGGCATATTAATGTGAGAATATAGCATTGTTAGATCAGGATATGACAGTATAACATCACTCTGTGGCGTTTTTTGTCAAGAAATGACATTTTTATGTCAGGATGTGGCATTATATTGTCATCGTATGACATTATATGACAGTTTATGGTCAGGGGACATCATTTTAATGTAAATATATGCAATTTTAATGTCACGATATCACATTTGACTGTCTAATAGACGGTGTCTATGATATTATAAAGTCAAGTATGTGGAATTATAATGTCAGGTTATATGGCCTTTTAACGTCTTGATATGGCAATAATATTGCAGGAGATGGCGCTATATAGTCAGATATGGCATTATAATATCAGGATATACCACTTTAATGTTATAATATAGCCTTATATCATTAGGTCATACCATTTTTTATATTATTTTATTACCAAGCTATGACATTGTATTTTCATAATGTGGTAGATCAGTATATAGCATTATAATATCAGTAGCTACGGTAGCTTAATTGCACAATATGGCCTCATAATAGAAGGATGTGGCATTATAATATCACGATCTGGCATGTTAATGTGCCAATATAGCATTGTAATAATTATAAGGACATGGCAGTATGGCGTCATCATGTGGCATTTGTTGTCAAGAAATGACATTTTTATGTCAGGATGTGGTGCAGTGTATGATCAGGGGACGAATTTTTTAAGTAAAGTAATTTGTATTAATGATATGACATTTTAATGTCATGATTTTGCATTATAATGTAAAGGTAGGCATGTTCGGCATCATTAAATGTCATTTTAATATCTGGATATGACACAATATGCACTAGTCAGAATATGCACTATAAAGTCAAGATATAACAGTTTACCGTCATTATTATATCACTGTGCATGGCACTATGACTATGTTGAGACCAGGATGTGTATTACAATGTCGGGATGCGGCAGTATAATGTAAGAATATGGCATTTTATTGTCAGAATATGGCGGTATATCGTTAGGACATGGTATTATGTGACTCATCACTTTTAAATGTGAGTAGTCAGGCTGTGCTAACAATAATTTAAATTCGTAAAACACTGCAATTGGAATGTTGATGCCTAGCGACCTTTAACGACATGTTATATGTGTGTCACAATACACCTTTCCCAATAGCAACACGCCACACAGTGACTAAAAACTGAACTATTTAGTTGGGAGTCCTGCTTATGCGCAAAATTGTGCAAACAGTGTATAACATGCATGATAACTCATTTTTACTAATAAATAACAATATTCTGGTTATAAATCGGTAGGATGAATACAATATGGTAATTTACCCCATCCCATGTTAATGCATCCGCTTTAAGGCCTATTTCAAACGTATAACCATACTAATATCATGTTCTAAGGGAATGCTTGGACATTAATACTATTGGAAATACTGTACTGTTTCTGAATTTAATGGTATTTGTGAGCGAATCCACTCAAACTGATAATGTGAAAAAAATGGCCTAGAATGGTGACCACATAACAAGCAACACATGGTTTCCAGCCCTACCAACCATGTGGTTTTGTTTTCAGAGACATCACACGTGACAGAATAACTCTGTAGAGCGTGTGGTTGATCCCCGCGTATCGATATCTTCAGCATCAATCTAATCTATACAAAATTGCAATTATACTTTAACCCTTTGTGCACTCTTGTCCAATTGGCTGTAATTCCAGGTGAATGACAGAAATCGACGACATTTGTATTGCGCCTGCTATAATAGACCTATTTTATTTTATTATTTTTAATGTATTTTCGAGTACAAGTCATTTTTATTATGTTACAATAATAACATCTTTTTGTTACTTCCTCTGTGCAAATATTGAAAATGTAGCTAAATCTGTTTATGATTTCACCCATTTCACTCAAGTGATATTAAAATCGATATATATATGCGGTCATAATTATCTTGGCATTAATCGCTGCGTGTTTATTTATTTGAGGCAGGCTTTGCCGACGTAATTCCCGCTTCAAATCAATGCAAAATATGCCTACTTTTCAAATTAGACGTGTTATAGTTTATAATTAATTGTTTACTAGAGATAAAATTATGTACATTTCATAAATCTCAATCAATATTTCTAGTGAAAAATCAGTTAAAAATGATCCAAAGCGTCAACCACAATGGTAGAGATATTTATGTTGATAAATACAATATAATAACATATATACTTCATAGGCTTGAAAAACGTCCCAAAAAGACATTTTAGGTTCAAGAACGAGATAGTTACGGCATATTATTCATATCACTCATACAATATGGCGATAATCTTGGATAAGTATTAAGGAAAAAAACTGATATTATTCCTTCTCGTACCTCAAATCCTGGATAAACACACAATGAATTATTTCGAATTATAAAAGTGATGAAGTGCATGGGGTGTACTAAAAATGGCGTTACCGTGATGGCGGCCATATTGAATTTAAAACAAACACAAGGTAGGTTTTAAGGATTTTTAGACATTCGTATGGGTGGATGCCCCGGTATAATTCCTGAAAAAACAGCTTTTAGTATCCTCGGTTACGTAAATTAACCATTTCTTTCCTTAAGTTTAATTTTTTGGTTTAATCTATCACAGAATCCATTGGTTTCATTTTGTCAACAAGATCCTTGTCAGCAAATTTTAAATAACACGATTCAGCACATATTTTCCCCCACAACAGCGAAAAAAGAGTGAGTATAGCAGCCGTTCTATCTATTACTTATATATACACAAGTAATAAGATAATTTATTGTATGAAAGCCAATTGAAAATAAATTGATGTTTTTGTTGCCTTCAAATCGTGTTATACATAACACTATCTTACACTAATTGACGGATCCAAGATTTGACTGACAGGAGGCGCCTATCATATATCAGACTCAGTCAGCCTCCTTTATTTACAGTCTAGAGGGGTCTGAGGCATGCTCTTCGAGAAATTGTTAAATTTAATTACGACTTCACATGATGCATTCTAGAGCATATTTCCACCCAAATGTGGCCTTTTTTGTTATATCGGGGACACTGAACAGAGGGCATGGGTGACAGACCCAGCAAACAGGAGACGTTCAGCCAATGTTGCATTAACGTTGACCCACCGTCTTTGTCGCTGGTCCAACATAAGAGCAACATTGGGTCAATGTGTTGTGTATACTGGGGTATTCTGAGCGAATCGTGAAGATCCACCTAGTGATAAATAGTGGATAAATCAAAGGTAAGGTTGTTAAATACGAAAAACTATGACGTCATAAAAGAGCGCTGTATTCACCATATGATTATTTTGACGTTACTACCGCTAGCTTACGCAAATGTAGAGATTAATACCTTTCAAATGATGTATTACAAAGGTCTCCGTAATCAGAATTATAAAGATATAACACACAACTTTATTTTCAACAATATTTCGCGTGCATTATTTTTCTAAAACAATGTATTCGCTTGTATCAAATACTTATGTAATTTTATGGTCATTAAATGTGAATTTACGACATAATGAATATATATAACTATTGCCAGGTATGCGTAGTATGTGCTGAAACATTAAGAATCGCCACCGCATCATACTAATACCGAGCAGTGGCTTGAACAAGACCCCTGTTTCGTAGTTTATCTGGCCAACTTGGTTCATAAAATGACTTCATTGCCATAGCGACATGACGTCCCAAACGTACGTTTAAAAAAAAATCGACCACGTAAGGCAAAAACGATATACGCCACCATAAACTAGAGACTTAAACCTTTCCCTTGATATTTTTTTATCTCTAGGAATTTAAGTGTCAACTCAACTCCAAAAATGGGTCCATTCCTCCTGTACTAATTGCTACTGACCCCTCCCCCACCCTCCAGATACCGCCATGCATTTTTACTATATAGGGCCTAATATACGAGGTCATTTAGAAAGTTCCATTTCAATTGAAAAGGTATTTGTTGTTACATTATGCTCCTCAAGGTATCACATATCATACACATGAATGAATGAATGACTGAATTAAAATATTTGAATGAAGTAACTAATTAATTAAATAATTAATTAAGCTCTATTAAATATAAGGTGCCGATAGGAACAGTTTGTTGATATATTTAAAAAAAACGAGAGTATAATATGTGCAAGAAAAAAAGCTCAGTTTCTATACTGAATAATATAATGTTGTAGCATAGATGATTATAATGGATTCCGTAGCATAACACAGGAATACCCAATTGATTTTGGTCCGACAAATGCTCTATATGCATTTGATTTTGTTGACATGTGACTGACCATGGACTTTATTATTTCACTAAAAGTAGCACATAGATTTGATATAATATATACCAGCGTCTTCAATGCATCTCAAATCATGCAATTGATTTCCATTCCCTATTTCTCCCACACTTCAATACAATACGCTAGGTAGGCCTAATATGGTAATGGTAAATAACACTCTGGTATAATCAGATAATGTTAGTCCAGTGGAAATCGACACAAAAATTGAAGAATCCAGACATTTTCCATAACACACCTTTTTTTAGTTTTAAATTGGTCAGGTGAATGTCCCAAGCAATGACAAAAGATTCGCACAAAATCGCGCTTGGTGAAACCATTTGTTGAGTGGGTTAAAGTACACCGCTCCAATAAACTCATTGTAAAATCAGTTCATCATATTGGGGTGATTGCTCTTGTATTTATGTTGATAAATGTAAATTGAACATACGTAATGGCATGAATACCACACAAGCGCCTTATAAAATTTGAATGCAGATATTAGAAGCCTGCGCGGGCCTTTAAATCATGCCCGCAGCCGCCCCGCGGGCCCCCGCGCTTGACTGAACCCGCACATGAATTTATATTCTGTATCCGCACCCGCACCCGCCCCACACCCGCACAATTTTTTTCAGGCCCGCAGCGACCCGCAAAACTGATTAACAAATTAACAAAAATTCAAGTTCTTTCAGTTCTTTTCATTAATGATCGATGCATGCCTATAATATAAGCATGTTTGATATTGTCTTTTTTTAAAGATATAATACAGTCTTGGCCCAACATTGTACCAGGATAATTACGTTAAACAGCACCATGAGGAAATAAGTTTGTTTGAACAATGTCTACTTGGTAGCCACAATATTGGTGTAACATTGGCCCAGCGTTCTCGACACTTGCCCAACTCATGTGTTTTATCAACTTTCCACCTGGTGATAATTACGCGCCTATTGTCTTGATTATGTAACCACGCAGGGTCGATAGATATATTGTACTATAGTTTACACTCCCTCCATCCCCCCCCCTCATCCATATATGCGGGGGGTTCAACTGATAATATACACCAAGCGATGCGTAATAAAAATATTTTATTATAATCATGTACGTTATATAATTTATTTGATATCAATTTTATTATAATTTGTCTAATGTAACACAGTCCCTGAATAATTTAGTGGTAAAAATAGGATACATTTATATTTCATGGCGTCACTTGAAAAATAGTAGTGCATGATTACAATTTTATCAATCTATATTAATGTTATGGCGTATACTGCAATTTTGTTGAAATCAATTTTCAGGGAAAACCATTGTTTTCAGCATTTGTCGGTCTCTTGATTTGCTGGAAAATATATTTTTTAGCCCTAAGACATTACATAGTCACCTCGCCATATACCAATTATTGTCATCACACTTTCCGACCAGTAATCACTATGACATAACATACATGTAGGTTAACATTACGTCATCGTCACTAATTATCTTCGGCTGACTGACCATATTGAGCTTAATCCCCTTGACACGCGTGGTCTATCAACCCTATCAATCCTGCAAAATATAATTCAATTAATTGCTATTTTACGGTTTGTTTGCGCGAATAGTAAAACAATAACAAAGTATTAAGTATGTAACGTGTTTGACTATATATTTATGGGCTATATTTTGTTTTTACTACAATGACGGGCATACTGCACCATGCTACACCATTTGGGCCCAGGTGCAATTTATTGTGACATGGCATTGATTAGAATTTAAACTATTGTTTCACTCTCTTATATAAGCGCCTGGGAAATTATAATTATACAGAATAATCATGATAATTATACTTGATTATTCGCATAAATTTCAAATCACTAACCTGTCCCGTCGTTTTAGCTTTCCCATATACATACACATATTAACACATAGCTAATTTTTTTTTGCAATAATTGTCTCTATTGTACTATCACCTCATAACTTTTTATAACTTTCACCTGTTATATTATATTTTAACTTTCACATATTGGTACTTTTTCTTTTCTGTTTAAATGTTATTGCTTGATCATGTTTCAATCACAAGTCGCTGAAATAGCTATAGTTGGCTAATTCTTGGGAACATGTCCAAATCTTCCCTCTGGGTCACACAGATGATAAAAAAATATGTCCCGGTGAATCCTGAGGGGGGTGCATGGGGGGATATTCTGCCCCCCAGACTAATATATTTTACTGTGTGGAACGAATGTATTCTTGTTTTATCATGTCCTTGGAATAAAATATTTAGTCATAATACTTAATAAATGTGTTTTTGTTTTTTTCACATGTTGATATTCAGAGTTGATGACCACGCCCATAATTATGCTGATCATGCCCACTGCGACCACCGCTAGAGCTGGGCCTATCAGATAACGATAATTATGTTTTAATTCATGCATGTTTCTCGATTGGATAATGAGAACTGGGGCCTGGTGTTGAACAAGTCGATGTGCTACCTCCCCCCCCCCCTCCTGTAGTAGGCGCTGGGTGCCAGTACTACGTCCGTGGAGGGGAGGGGTAGGGTAGAGCCTAGTATCCCTCCGACTCAGTGGTAGGGGGAGGCTCTCACACCTATGGAGGGGGGTCTAACACCTCCGCCTAGCCTGACCTGATTATACCTGACTAAGGGTGGCCGTGCCGGCTAGTAAAGCCCATGACATGGCCTCAAAACCGCCCATGAGGCCATGTCATGGGCGGTTTCGCCCATGACATGGCCTCGTATACACAGCCTCACTCTGGTCCCGTATTCACTGATTCCACTAATTTTATTTCTACTGTTTATATCAGACAAATTCAACCAATTCACATTTTTATTAGGCTATTTACACAAATAAAAATTAATATAACTAACAAACTCCGATATTTGTCCAGTAAGTAACGTTGTGCTATCAGCAGCTGATAAGCTACACTATTATAGTTTCCTGTGTCAGCTATTATATTACCGTATCCTGTGTATTTACCTTCATTCGACGCTGGTCCAACATTAGCCCAACAGTGGGCCAACGCCTTGTGTAGTACTAGATCAGATCAGGCCATTGCATATAACACGATCGGCTTATAACACAAATTGTAATATTGGACCTCATCAATCGTGTTATAACGAATAATTACATTGACATGACATTGATTAGGCATTAATAACATCATAACGTTATTTTTATATAGTACATTTGTGATGCACGCAGATGATACGCATTTGACCCCCTCACTACTGGCAGTAAGTACCGTGTAGTACTGGCCCGATACTAAAACTTGGACCTAAAACTTGAACTTGAAATTTGGAACATAGCCTTAATAATATACTGCTGTTCCAGGAGAGGGACCCTATAACCTCCGGTGCAAGGTTTAAAATGGGTTGGGGTTACCCTTCCTATGGGTAGGCTTACAATATATAGGCTAGGTAACGTTGAGGTCATTTCAAAGTCATTTCCAGTGAAATCAGCCGGAAAGTTACATTTTTGCATTGGCAGTTTCAAGTGGATGAGGACCCGGCTCCTCCCCACTTTTCCAAGCAGAATTTTGAAAAAATCCTTCAATAGTATTTAAATAGTTGTATTATCAAAACAATTTACCATTTACGCTGAAAATTACATTGACACTATACATGTATGTGTTGTTTTCGTGTTGTTTTCCATTGCATAGGGGCCTATAGACATCCATGATAGACTGAAATAGCTCAATAGTACCTTTTCATTGGGGAATAACGCCCTGCCTGTGTCTGTATGTAATGCCGAAACAATTTTAACATTCAGGAAATTACGAAAAGCTCACCTATTGATTAATTGATTTGGAGAATAGTCTCGTGTTTGTTGGGTATTTTTCCTAGCGATTAGGCCTACAGAGGCAATAGCATACCTCAAATGAACCAGACAGTTATACCGGCGCTCGTAGTGAAAGGGTTAACTTCATGGTCAGCAATATTGCTGTTTCAATTTCGCATAAATTGTTAGCAAAGTTTTTTTTCCACTGAACAATACCTCACAACCAGATACACAGCTAGTGCTGCACACTGGCCCAGTGCTGGCTCAATGTTGGGCCAGTATCTCCGCACTGTCCCATCAGCGAGGCAGCGCTAGTCCAGCTACACGTGTTGGCTGTTGTGATAAGCTTGAGCAATATGCTCTGAAACCTGTCATCAAGGTCGTTAAGAATATAAACTCGGCGCAGCATAGCTGTACGAGGTGTACATAATACAGAATTATGTTACCAACATAATTGACACGAATTGTAAAATAAATAAAAAATACCCTAACTAGAGAAGTAAATCAGGATGATCAATATAATATGACATAGTAGTTAAACAAACTTGATACAAATAAGTATAAACAGTCACTCAAAATTCTAGATTCACGGGACATTCCAGAGCTCATCCTATAGTGATACAGTAGTGTGCAGACACATTAGGCCTACACATCAGCCCAATATCATGTGCACTAAATAGTTGAAGATATAAACAATGACAAAATTAATACTTTGCACAGTTTCTGAATTTTTAGCATTAAAGAAATTTAGCTTGGCTTCATAAAATGTCTCAATACTCACTATTTGTTTTCCTCGTGGTAGAAACGCAGCCATGGTTGTTGCAGCGAGAACTGTGCAGCACTCGTTCACTGTCGTACAGCGTCCTCGTGTATATCATTTAAAATACTGATATAGTCTTCACCAGGTGTGATAATGATGCTAAATATTCAAATGACCATGACGCCCATTTATCATTCACTACGTGCAAGAGTCATCATCCCAATGACACCAAATATCAATTATGTAGCCGCTCATTAATCATTCACAATGTGTATGAGTCATGCTCAAACATGTCTCAACACGTTCACGTATTGAATAGTGCTACCAGGCGATGCCAATGGATTACTCATGGATAATGGAATTCCCATATTCAAATGTCATGAGACGTCATGCTATGTGCCATCACGTAATTAGGCCATAAAAATACCATCAAATCACTGGTTCCAATATTCACATTGTCATAACTATGAAATAATTACCATTAAATACAATAATAGTCACACCATATTCACCAACCATTAACACTCAATGGCGTCATCAATTATGTTGACACATCATTAAATAGTGTGCTATGATGATGTCATGTGTCTATAGATGCTCATTATTCATTCACAATGTGTATGAGTCATGCCATCCTTGCATAGGATGCTCATTAATCATTCACTAACCAATGACGCTCATTAATCATTCACAGTTTGTATGATTCATAGAACAATAATGAGTCACTCAACAACACAACATTCACAATGCATAGACGCTCATTATTATTTTGAAAAACCAGCTAATCAAAATAAAGCACTTGGCGTTATGACATGACACCCATTAATCAATCGTGTATGAGGCATCAACCCAATGACACTAAGTATAAATTATGTTGCAACTTATTAATCATTAATAATGTGAATGATATTAATCCGATTACATAATTTAGCATCATGATGCTAATCATTGTTATTATTACCCCTAATTATCAAACTAATTACCCCTTTTTATATTCAAAGAAAGATCCAAGGGGTTCTGGCTTCATATATCCTGTTTCTATTGTTATATATGCTGCCAGTATGAAAAAAGTTAAACCAACCATGCGGCGACCATCTGATACATTCATGTACTGTTATGGGCACCGAATCTGTCCCCCTTACTACTCATATCAAGAAGCAAATCATTTTTTGGCTTTTTGGATGATTTTTGGCCTGATTGTGTCCCTTTAAGTATTAATTAATTCTGACTCATATAAAAACAGTATGTACAATTCAGGGAATATTAAACCTCGCTTAAGATTTTTTTTCAAAATAAGCTAAAAAACCTAGCTTAAAAAAAACCTAGCATGAGTTCTATCAGCTGAATAGAATTTAAATGAGACTAAATTATTGAGACACATTTTTGGCACATTCCGTTAATATAGCTTTCTTATCGAATAACGAAGTGACAAATACGTAAGACAATGAATGTAAGGTTATAGTCAACAATGTCATTATTTCGCTTGTGTTTTTTTTCTAGCATATATATGTACTAAACTGTGCTATTGGAGAAGTGCTAATTTTTCAAGATATATATGCCAATGACTAAGATCTAAATGTCATTTACAAAGTATCCTAGTGATTCTGTTGCACAAGGTTGTAAATCCCATGTGATTTTAGGGAATTTCACAGCAACCATTTATCTGAAATTCTTAGGGTTACGGCTATTTCGATACCTCTCTAGTGTTCAAAGTAAGAAATAGCTAGAATTTTATAGTTTTCAGATTGACCATTTTTTACACTCATACCACAAAGAATATTCAGAGCCAAGAGCTTTTTTCTCATATGTGGTAGTATTCATTTTAGAGAGCATTCACTTCAGCAAACATGTAACAAGAATACTTCATTCATTAATATATTGTGCACAATTTTTAAATTGTTTAATATTCACTTACTCAGATATCACGACACCAGCTGTAGTTGGTTTTGTAAGTTTGACATTAAAAATTCCTATTAATAAAACAAATTCAAATTGACAAAAACAAAAACGTGTTGGCCATTCATTAGCTGAAATTGTGATTTTTGCCTATACATCTTACATATTTATTTTAAATTGTGTGTAGTTTTTTCACATGTATGTATGTTGCAGACTAAGATGTACACTCTAGTTGACCTAGTTCGCACCAGACACCTGCGAGATGTCACAATCATTCTGTTTATTACATGGTGAGTATATTTATTTAAGAAATGTCGTCATCATTATGCAGAGTGAGTAGATTTATCTTAGAAATGTTACAGTCTTTCTCTTCATTACATGGTGAGTTGATTTATATGATAATTATCACAATCATTATGCTCATCACATGTTAGTATGATGGGCTGTCCTTGTTTTGTAGGTTTGTAAGCAATGTTGTTTTTTATGGTTTGACATTCAACACGACATATTTAGAAGGGAATCTTTACGTGAATTTCGCTCTTTCTGGAGCTGCAGAAATCCCTTCACATCTAGTCTTACCTATTATGTCCAAATATGTGGGACGTGTTATGATATTATGTGTCAGCTCTATGGCTACTGGAATGGCTCTATTGCCAATAGTATTCATCCCTGTTGGTGAGTAAGAGTAAACTCCGTCCGAATTAAATGTGAAAGAAATCTAGTACAGTGCATATTTTACTGTACTGTACTGTACTGTACTGTACTGTACTGTACTGTACTGTACTGTACTGTACTGTACTGTACTGTACTGTACTGTACTGTACTGTACTGTACTGTACAGTAATGTACTGCACTGTACTGTACTGTACTGTACTGTACTGTACTGTACTGTACTGTACTGTACTGTACTGTACTGTACTGTACTGTACTGTACTGTACTGTACTGTACTGTGCTGTGCTGTGCTGTGCTGTGCTGTGCTGTGCTGTGCTGTGCTGTGCTGTGCTGTGCTGTGCTGTGCTGTGCTGTGCTGTGCTGTGCTGTGCTGTGCTGTGCTGTGCTGTGCTGTGCAGTGCAGAGCTGCGCTGCGCTGCGCTGCGCTGCGCTGCGCTGCGCTGCACTGCACTGCACTGCACTGCACTGCACTGCACTGCACTGCACTGCACTGCACTGTACTGCTCTAACTCTGCTTGATACTCAAATAGTTCTGAATATTTTTTAATTGTTGACAGATAATGTATCTATAATAAACGTGTTAACTCTATTGGGAAAGTTTGGAAGCGCCATCTTGGCATCATTGATTTATACGTACACCTGTGAGATCTATCCTACAGAACTACGCAACCAGGGACTGACATTAACGTCAATAGGGTGCAAATTATCCTCCTTCTTCGCTACTTACATTGGTTTTCTGGTGAGTGCGGCTAGTATTATCTTCCAACATGTCAAAATATTCAATACATATTCAACAAATTAAATAAATATGGATTGTAGATATTTCAGACTATTATATTATATTGATGAGGTTGAACACAGGATCAGCCGAAAGACACAGCGATTCCATCTTCATTTAAATACTAATCACGTCTATGTTCGTTTTCAACCTTCTTATAATTTTGTCCGTAAAACAAGACAATTCGAAGAATATACCCACATGCAGGTAATTGGTGAAAAAATAGAAAAAAATAAAACATATAGCGTTGGTAGATGGTTTTGTGGCACGTTTTAATAAAATACAAGCAATTGAAAACTGTGAGCATCGACATATCGTTGCCTATTGTCTAATTTATATGCATAAAAAGCTGCTTTTGTGTCGATCACATCTTAATTTTTTTCAACTTAAATGTGAGGTTAAATTTGGGGGTATATTTTATTTTCAATAAATAATTCAATTATTTTTTTTTTAATATTTCGTTTTTTCAATATCCGTAAGTCTTTATAATTTAGCATAGATACATTCATCATGCTACATTCCAGGTTCTGTCATTGCTTTCAACACAAATGACCATTTGTATTGTTTGTTTTCTCTGTCGTGCAGACAGCTGTCTCTGTCAGATTGCCACCTCTACTTTTTGGATGTTTGGCTGTCATACAAGGCATATGTGTGTTACTGTTACCAGAGACTAAAGACAAACCATTACCACAGACAGTGGATGAGGCGAAGAGATATATTCATATGAATACAATACTCAAAAGGTAAAAAACAGCTTATCACTAGTCTAATATATTGTGTTGTCCTTGTCTATGGATATTGTGTTGTCCTTGTCTATTTTTCTGTGAAATACGTACAATTAGAAGTTCTCATTTTTTTCTATATAGATTCTAAATATTTCGAAAAAAAATGCCATGTGAATTGACAATATTACCTCATAAAGAAGCTTGGTTTCATATTTTTTCGTGAAATCCGTACAATTAGAAATTCTGGGAATACATGGAATAATTTCCTGATTAACACCACTGAAATATGATATGTTTTACAGGGAATTATATTCCACACAGCAAACACGAGATGTTGATTCAGTTTTATTTTAAACCTTTCAGCGCGAACCAATCTTAGACGTCAGAATCTGACGTCTATAATCTGACGTATAAATAATGTGGGTGTAAAATGAGGATTTGTGATTGCACCTTGCGTTGACGTCTGTAGACATCAGATTCTGACGACTAAGGTCGATCCCCGCACTTTAATTTTAAAAATATTTCTAATGTCCGCAGACCCATAACTCAGGTATTCAAATAAATCAGGAGGAGCTAACTAAGACATTTATGATGATTTCAAGGTGAAAAACCCTTTAGTTGCGATGTTTTTTACAAATTAATTCAGCGCTTTAAGGATTGAGGATTATTGCTCGGCTGACGTCGCAGACGGCGGACCACCAATAAATTGACATTGGTCCAACATCTCTTCTTTGCCGAGAAATCATTTGAATCTATTTGGTGGAAAAAATATAGATACCAAATAACTCATTTGTCATTTGAATTGACAATATTACCTCCCAAAAAAGCTTGGTTTCATATTTTTTGTGCAATCCGTACAATTAGAAACTCTGAGAATGCATGAACAATTCCCTGATTAAAACCACTGAAATGTGATATATTTTACAGGAAATTATTTTCCAACGGAGATGAAAATCGTATGCTGATAGAGAAGTAGACATATTTCAAGCAGTGATGGTTGCAGAAAAACTTTTAAAAAAAAATCATCTACATTTGAAGTATCTCTCACCAAGAGTAAACAGAGGTCCATCCCACTAAAAATCACGAAAAAACGATTATCTTAACTCCTCAGCTGGACATGTATGTAAAACACCTTCATTGGAATTGTCGTGGTTATAATACACGTTCTGTACGTTGACCCAATGTCTACTTGATGTGAGAACAGTGATGGTGTACCAACATTAAATCAACATTGGCTCAATATGTCTTTTTGCTGGATACATGGACACACACTATGTGATTGACGATGAATTATAAACAAAAAAATATCAGATGCAAAAGAACCGAACCAAATAAAACTTTAAATATTGTTATCACCTTCATCAAATTATAATTGTGTTTGCTTTTTTAACAAGGTTTACTTTTAGCGTTAAGAGCTGGGGTCACTTGTGACGTCACGTCTGATAATTGAGGTGTATATGACATCTCCATCACATATCTCTTGTCATCCTTCTCTTTATAAGCCACCCACAGACGGCGGCCAGCAGGATCCAGACAGACACATGTAGGATCTATGTCAGTGATCAGGTGACCGTCATGTCTGCCCTCTTTCGTCACTATGTGGACACAGCGATGGTAAAGGTCAGACATATTGCTTGCTATGAGTCGTTTTAGCGAGTTCGGCAGTCATTTTTTAAATTGACTGTTACACATTTTTTATCCGGGTTGTCAAAATCCCACCTTGTAGAATATTAATCTTATAGGTGTAAATTACCCCCCTGGGCAACTTCTTAGAAGGCCAAGCACACCCAAACGTTTTTGCATTTTGCCTTTCATCGAACCAGGTTTTTCTATTTTTGTGATGTCAAGTTGCTTGTGTTTGCTTTCCGGTGGTTTAGGGTTTTTCACTGAGGTTGTTATGTTTATTTTAGAATAGTTTTCAGTTCAAATTCTTTATATATTCTCTATATATTCATATTTATATATTTTATATATTTTTTCATTGTACTTGTTGTGCCTTACAGTGCTCTCACGGATTATGATCGCTCTGTCGTGCTAACTCTCGATGACAGACCCGATCCCCAGCTGTGGGGGCATTGTAGGTCTCCTCATAATTCCTCTATGATTTTTTTTTTTGTGTTTGCAGTGGTTTCTCTTTGGCATCCTGGCGATGGACGGGATATCCGAAAGAAACCATTGACATATAATTATTTTCTCACTTTATTGTTTTAAAGGTTTCTCTGTGGCATCCTGACGGATAATGCAGCATGTCATAGAGAAGCCATTGCCGTACAATTAGCCTGTGGTGACTTACGGTGTCCTCACGGTTTTTGATCGCTCTGAGATGTCCTCCAATATCACAGACCTTATTACCAACTGTGGGGGCACTGTAAGTCTTTAATTTTTGGTAATTTTTTGTGGTTTCATGATTTCTCTGGCCATAGTGGCCGAAAAGTGAAGTAAAGAAGACATTTACTTACTTACTTAATGGTTTCTCTGTTCATTGTTTATGTCATTCATATTTATGTCTAAATGGGTTTACTTTTTTTATTATAGTATATAGTATTATAGCATATATTATATATTTGTTTTGACAATAACACTGTTTTGACTTAGACTTGTAGTGTTTACACAATCACTCCAATTTCATGGAGATATAGTGACTTGAAAAGTCGTTCATTTTATAATCACTTCATATTTTACATTATTTATACTGATATTTTTATACCCATTAAACTGTGTTGTAGTGCAGGCACTTCAACATGTCATCAGACTCGTTACATATAGCTGCCAGGAGCATCGTCATTTTATCATATCAAACACTTTAAGCTGAATATTTTAGTACGAACATGCTTTTATTAGCTTTGTCTTTCCTTTACTACTTTAACTATGCAATATGGGATATTGTAATACCTGGAATTTTCACTTAAATGGCCATACTGGCCGAAAAGTGAAGTAAAGCAAATATTTTACTTACTATCTGTTTAATATTTGGTATTATATACTGAGAAAACAATGATATAAGCACATATTATGATTTCCATTGTAAGACAAGGCAATATTGAATACACGTTCATTGTTCACGTTCAATGAAACTGAAATGCGATGGTGTTTGGCAAATACTATATCACAGCAGAAATCAACCGGATCTGAACTCATAATAAGCATGCCCCTCAGCTAATTGTTTTCTGAGGTGATCTAGATATACGTCACAAGGTTAGCTGATTAGCATCAGTATCATAATATGTAGAATCGTAGGTGGTCAGAATAATTTATAAACACTAATAAGCCTAGTTATTTTCGCTAATATTGGCCCAACATTTGCCCAACATAATCCATAGAAATCTTAGATATAGTATGCGGAGACAATTTAAAGTAAATAAATGAACGTAGTGTCTTAATATGTAGGACCGTAGGTGACCAGTATAATATTCATAAACAATTATAAGCCTAGTTTGCCTTCACCAACATTGGCCCAACACTACCGATAGGAATTGTAGATATCGTAGGCGGCCTACAAGCTGCTGACGATCAAACTGTAGGCATCATATTAGCCCAACATTACCCATAAGAATCTTAGATATTGTAGGCGGCATACAGGCAGCTGACGATCAAACTATAGGCATCCTATTTGCCAAACATTACCCATAGGAATCTTAGATATCGTAGGCGTGCTGCATTGCGGCCGCCGTCAATCAGCACATTTTTTAAACATCGACCCATCTCTAAAATCATGTCTCATTTTTTCATATTCACTCTCTTCATAACAGCAGTGTCATTTATACATAAGGACGATGAATTGGCCTCCTGTGGCCAAACCATATTTGAAACAAATTGTCACCAACCTTCATCATTAACAAACATCGTGTTTTCTAATTTGGTCAAAGCAAAATTACCTCTTTTAAATGTATTTTTCAATCGTGAATTACTTCCACTACCACCTTCTCGACCATCTTTTAAATCTTACTTCTACTGGCAGGAGCTGTGAGCTTAAATCCTGGTCCCCCCGGCTCAAATGAAAGAATCAAAATTGCAACAATGAATGTCCGATCTATCAAACCTAAAACTGCCTCCTTTTCCGAATATTCTAAAAACATGGTTAAAACATGATGAAACGAAATCAACGATAGCTGATATCTCACCTCCTGGCTATTCGTTTTTTCACGAACCTCGCGCAGATCGGCGGGCAGGAGGAGGTGTAGGCATACTAGTGTCTGACCAATTAAAACTGACATTCATCCTCTGCCATCATTTAAAACGTTCGAAGCGATCTCTGCACGTATCGGGAACAATTTGTTCAGTGGTTTCGTTGTCTGCCTGTATAGGCTTAAAAACGGCACATGTCATTTTTTTGATGAATTTCAAGATCTACTAGAGAACATAATTTCACTGCATGACAATTTGTATATATTGGGAGATTTCAACTTACATCTAGATAACTCACTCAAATGAAAACACCAACAAATTCAATGAAATCCTCACATGTTTCGATCTGAAGCAGTGTTCATGTTCATGGTCATGGGCTAGATCTGCTAATCAAACGCATTTCTAATTCTATCAAAGCAGTTTTTTCGGCAGCAGGTATCTCGGGCCATCTTGCGGTCATATCAGAAATTGACTGCTGTAAGATGAAATGGAACAAAGAAAAAATGTCGTTTCGAAAAATAAACCAAATTGATTATGAATCGTTTCATTCAGATATTCTCAGTTCGGATTTAATATAGAAACCAGATAAAGATCTCTCGGCACTTTGTCAACAGTATGATTCTGTTCTTAGCTCTATTTTAGACAAACACGCTCCTGTAAGTACAAAGACTCTGCCCAGAGAACCACCAGCTCCATGGATGACTCCGGAAATAATAAAGGCAAAAACCCTTCGCCACAATCTCGAACGAACATGGTGCAAATCTCGCACACATCTAGATCGTTCTCGTTACAAAACTCAATGCCACCTGTGTAATAGAATGATGACAAAAGCTAAATCGAAATATTTAACAGATGTTATTGCAGAAAATTCGGACAATCCCCGCGCCTTTGGAATTCAATAAATAACATTCTGCATAGAATTCCATCTTCTGCTCTGCCAGAATTCACATCAGTAAAATCACTTTATGATCATTTCTCTAGGTATTTTGTGGCTAAAATTGAAACTATCCGTTCCAAATTTCCAGATAAAGTACAGAATATTCCACAAGTGCAAAAACCAGGAATTAGATCTAAAATGAACGTTTTTGAACGTGCGTCAGAAGATGAAATTAAAAAGCTTATTTTGAGTTCATCGTCAAAATCATGTGATCTGGATCCCATTTCTACAAGCGTGTTGAAAAATTGTCTTGACATATTAATAACTCCAATCACTGACATAATTAACATTTCAATGGAAACTAGTACATTTCCTCAAAATTTCAAAGAAGCTCATGTAAGACCACTACTGAAAAAAACATATCTTCCTAAAAACGAGCTGAAAAATTACAGGCCTGTATCCGACTTAAGTTTCATTTCCAAAATCTTGGAAAAGATAGTAGCCAATAGGCTGCAAGCTCATATAAAAAATAGCCATCTATCTAATCCATTACAATCTGCCTACAGGAAACATCATTCTACAGAATCGGCTCTACTGAAAATACATAACGATACCATTATTAGTATGGACAAGGGTGAAGTTACGGATCTAACCTTGCTTGACTTGTCGGCCGCTTTCGACACCATTGACCATGCCACATTAACAGATAGACTTTCTGATTGGTATTGAATATCTGGCCAGGCTCAAATTTGGTTTTCTTCTTATTTGTAAAATAGGCACCAGTCCGTAAAAATTGAAGACACTTTTTCAGATAAAGTCACACTCTCCTATGGAGTTCCACAGGGCTCTGTGCTAGGACCAGTGCTTTTTACTTTATACACTACACCACTCAACGCTATGATCTCTAGTTTTGACATAAACCATCACCTTTATGCTGATGATACTCAATTTTACATATCTCTATCAGTTTCAAACGCGAAGGAATCTCTTGAGAAGTTGCAACATTAATGGGTGTGTCGGACAGTATCCAAGCTGAAGCTTGATCCTAGCAAGACAGAATTTCTTCTTATTGGGACCAAACTTCAGCGAGAAAAATTCTTGAATAATTTCCCATGCTTACTTCTAGGTCAAGACACAAATCCATCTACATCAGCTTAAAATCTTGGTGTACTATTCGACAGTAGCCTGAATTTCCGAAAACACATATCCCAAACATGTAGGGCATGCTTCTATCATATCCGTGACCTGCGTCGAATTCGAAAAAGTCTGTCCTTAGATCTTGTCAATCAAATTGCAGTGGCACTAGTCAGTAGTAAGTTAGATTATTGTAACTCACTTTTTCACAATATGCCAGAAAAGGATATCGCTAGATTACAACGCGTTCAAAACTGCCTTGCAAGAGTAGTAACCAAGGCCCCACGATTTAGTCGTTCCGTTCCAATTCTAAAACGATTACATTGGCTTCCTGTTAAGTTTCGCATTCATTTTAAAATATACGCAATAACTTTCCGAACCCTAAAAGAAAACCAACCTGCATATCTGGCTGATTTACTTGTTCGGCCGAAATGCTCAAAATATCTACGCTCCACTAATTCGAATAGATTTGTTGTTCCTCGTATAAAGACTAAGACTGGGTCAAGAGCTTTCTCTATATCTGGTCCAGCCTTATGGAACGCCCTGCCTGTGCCAATACGTAATGCCAAAACAATCTTAACATTCCGGAAATTACTAAAATCCCACCTATTTGACCTGGCTTTTCCACCCTAGTCCCTCAGCAGCCCGGCTCCCTGTTGACGAACCTGCTTTGGCCTCGATTATGACACATGATCACGCTAAGGATTTGTGCGCCTCTGAGCTCGGTCCGCTGAGGATATAGGCGCTATAGAATTTTTATTGATTGATTGATTGATTGATTGATTGATTATGTCGCACCTTTGGGCTCGGATCGCCGAGAATTTCATGCGATATTAACGTTAATTTGCTGTTCTATTCTATGTGGTGACCACCTAGATATAATGATTTAAGCCATACGTATCGCCCTGTCAGCTGATTAATTTTCAGTGTGTTTACCATCATGACCACGTGGTTGCTAACTGTTTACCACCATGACCACGTGGTTGCTAAGTGGATCATGTGACTAAATACGTCGATAAAAGGGATTATAACTGATTGCATTTTCTACACATATATGTCGTCAGGTCAACCCCCACTTTAAGGTCAGAATGAACTGATTGCTGTAGCGAGCAGTGATAAATAATCCAAGAGAGTCGAATTGGTTTGTGCAAAAGTGGCTATAGAGGTTTGATCATAAGAGAAAAATATGTGCTGATTTTAAAAATTCATTTTCAACCAGATTTAATTTTGTCTGTTTTTTTATAAAATCAGTTTGAAGTAGAAAATCCTTCATTTGAGAATATTTTTTATGGAAATCAGAATATGACTAAAACTTTACATTTTTTGTGATAACTGAGTCAACTTGTGTCCAATTTCTTTCATCGAGGAGCCAAAATAACTATAAATGATCGCTGGATACACTAAGCATTTTAGGCTGGTGTATACATGGCTACATTGTAACTTTTATTGGTATTTAACACGTAGCTCATCACATTAAATCTTATAGTGCACATGCGCTGTGAATACTGTTTATCACATTTAAGCCCCTTATGCTATGGGCACAGTGTAACCCTTTCAGCGTGGGACCGTCTTTGGATGTCAGAATGTGACATCTGTAGACGTCAGGTTTTGAAGGAGTAAAGCATTTATAATGGCCGTAGGCATAATTTTGTATTCAAACGAAGCGGAAAAATCTAATCATTTAAGATGATTTGAAGTTGACAAAACATGCTAGGTCTCTACGGTTCATACCAAATTATCTCAGCGCTTTAAGATTACTTAATTAGCGATCACTCTCAGATTATTTACTGTATGACCTTTAAGTACTTTAACAACCGAGTGTGTCTCAGCTTGAGATGTGAGTTGCCACATCACGACCCTCCTCAGTAAATTAGAAATGTTCTGATTTAAAAGTACCCAAGGAATGCATAGAGTGCTCTTAACCCATCGATCAATCCTGAATTTACCATAGTCATTTTCAACCACTACAAGCCGCGAATTGCTGTCGCAATTCTCGACTTGTAGTGGTTGAAGATGTTTTGATGTGGTTTAAAAATTAAAGAAAATTGTCATGTATTGGTAAACCAGTTTCATGGAAATTCCTATTCTAAAAACCTTGGTTGTAGAAAAATTCAGTCAGTTTTCAGGTATGTAAGATGATGCTTTAATGTATCGTGAGGGCTTAAAGGGTTAAATTAGTTATATCAGCCAAATGAAATACGTGTTTAAGCATAGATATTAGCAAATATTTGGGCTCAAATTAAACAACCATGATATAAAGAATTATCACTCATGTGGTGTGTAAACATAAATTGGGTGAAAGATTTCAATCGCATATGGATTTCATGGCAATAGTTGTGCTTACATGTATATGTATAGATCAGTTGTGCACTGGATACTTCGGCACTTCTAGAAAATCAATCCATAGCGTGTTTTTCCGTCTCCATCTTGTTGACCCGACCTCTTTACGTATATCTGACTTGTAGCCAATCACAACCTACGAATCAGAGACCAGTTTCTGGGCTGTTCCAGTAGTTCAGTATTGGTGGATTTAATCATTAACGCGCTAGTATAATTTGTATACAAATCATGAAGACCAAAGGGTTTTGTCAATGTGAAGTCATCATAAATGGCTTCGTTAGCTCGTTTTGCATAATTTGAATACCTATATTATGAGTCTACGACCATTATACATAATTTTACTCTTACAGTGCGGTGATCGACATTAGACGTCAGAATCTGACATCTAAAGTCGATCTCCGCGCTGTAAGGGTAAAACAAATTCAGCATGCTATACTGCGACACAACAGCTTTTAGTTTATATACTTTCCTTTTATATAAAATGAGATACACGATTAAACTGTTTTTATTTTGTTTTATTGCTCAGCTCCATCCAGTTGGGATCATTGGTTGTATATGAGGCTATATATATTATATTATACCACTCTATAGAATACGAAAACAAAATAAAATAAATCAATCAATGAATATTTATACTAAAGCTATCCTCATATTGGTAAATGAGTTTTAAATATGTACAATGTCTTTTCAAACTACATTACATGCTACACAGATTATACACAAATACATTATCCATACTTCAACATCGTCCTCTCATTTTAATTAAACGATAAGTGGAGGAATGAAGCCTCAACATAAACCCTATGTAGACTATAAATACAAATACATTGCTATTATATCAAATAAACTGCCAGAACCATACTTTTTTGAAGGATTTAAACTTTTTCTCGAATGAATTATATTAAAAATAAACCACATGGAGCATTTATATAACAAGATATTCTACACATAATAGGAATAAATATATTAAATGACAATATACTGCTGTGACAGGAATAGTGGTCTCGACCATGACACATGTGGTTTAATTACATTACTTGATAAGCAGTGCTTGAATAAATATAATACATTGTGATAGCACAGTACATATGCACAAGTTGTTTATTCTGGCAAATCTGAAAAGGATTACATATACATATATAGATATTTATAACACTCAACATATCTGAAAACTGATCATTCTAAAAAATATGATGTAATCTA
>OZ024910.1:9259844-9284628 GCA_964017125.1 Flabesymbios commensalis | reverse complement strand
TAAGACCAGTTTCAGTTGTGAATGTGTTGAGCTTTCTGACGCAATGATCACCACGTGTAACAGACTGACCAGTCACTGTGGTCAGCTGCTGGTCACTGTCCACATTAACATCACCTTCCCTCACCAGCCTCACTCTGTCTACCTCCCCATTTACCTCCCAGTCAAACCAGGTGAGGTCTACCTTCCACTTCAGCTCTGATACTGATTTAATCGCCACCTCCTCTGATCTCTTTACAAGTGACCTTAAGTTTGTGGTCAAGTCGTATGCTGAGCCCTTAGACAAGTGCTGGCCATACAACTGTATGCTTTGTACTATTGCTTGTAGAGTTTCCTGCTTGACCAAAGTTTTAGCAATCACCTTCTCTGTTTGTTGATAATACTCATCTATACTCGCCAGATGACGCTCTTCTTGTTCCTCTACATGTCGTTGGATGGTGCGGTAAGCAGCTGATGTTTGCTGCTTTAACTTAGTGACATCGACACTGACCTTGACTGCCTGTTCCTGGGTTACCTTGATGGCCTTGTGGATAACCTTAAGAGAATACTCAGTCTCAGCTAACAGTTGATCTAATTGACCAGATACATTCTCCAACTTATCTTCCAAATTATGAAGGTCATGCTGCTTATGTTGAGATAAACAAACCGAACATATTACAATCTTCATAAAATATATCCATCAGTTTTGAACTGTGTTTGGGATAATATGTTTTTTTTGTATTGCGGTCGTCTGAGTTACCACCATTGTCTTGTGTTTTCTATTGGATTTGTTCCTTCTATGGGAGAGTTTACATTGTTCACACATGTAAACATCACATACATAACAGTAAACAGTGGCCGGCTGTGAACATTCATCAGTGTCAAATGTACAGAGCTGTCTGTTTTTTGTATTACACACTCCTGGCATTGTTTGTTCTTGAAGAATGTCTTGACGAAATATATCAATTAAATTACCCACAAATATATTTTTGGGTAAGTCATCTATACCAGCCGTTGACGTGTGTTGACAAGGCAGAACACGTGGCTCTGAGTATTGTTCCTGACAAATAAGACACTCTAACATCAGGTTGATAGCGGCCTCTGCCATGGTTGCTGTCTGTAAACACACAAACGTGAATAGTATTAATTACAATTAATGATAACATCAGGCTCATGGCGCCCTCTACCATGGCTGCTGTGTGTAACCACACAAACATGAATTGTATTATTATAACAAAGACATGCTTTAGGAGGACATTTTGTTATTTTACCAGTCTGCACCAATGAACGGCTTGTAAATTAGCTCAGCGCTCGACTGAAGTTATTACTATTATCACCACATGAACTCTTGTAGTCCAGTCTAACGTAATTTACCCTTGGCTACATGAACTGTGGAATTCTATCATGGCCTATTTTTTGTCATCAAATTTATTAAAGGTCATCAATTGATAGACTATATAGATTCGTTATTGATTACTCTTAGGCTTATGTGTAAGAGTGTAGGCCCCTATGCCTAAATAGGCCTATGCCTACTAACTACAACTTCGTCAGTCTACTGTGTATAGTCTACAATCTAGATAGATTAGAAGAACTGTGTGGCTCTAGATAAATAGCCTAGTTGTGGGCATCAATTCATTGATTGTCGCACCCCCTCTAGTGAGTAATATCTATGGACAAAGCCCCGCCCCCCTGTGCGCCTGTGCTAATTAGCACATATGGGTGTGATAATCAGTTTATCACCTGGCGCTACTGAGATTGTACCTGCAGCACAGCGGGCGCTAATGATATTAGCGGCCCGGGAGATGAGGGTGGGGCTAGACCTACCTGTTTTAAGAAGTCCAATACTACAAGCCATAGCCATATATAATATACAGATAAGAGGAGAGGGACTGATATATGCTCTTACGGTACCAGTAATATCTCAATTGAGAGGGCGCTACTGGTGGGATAATGCTACTTTATGAGAACGTAAAAATTGCCTATCAGCCCTCTTGTGCACAACGTGTACACGAAGCCAGCTGACCTAGTATATATATAGTATAGGGCTGCTAGCCTCATATACGCTGTTGTAGACTAGATTACACATTGGTTTCTGGTTGCACTGGCTGGCGATGTTTGCCGATGATTTTTTAAGATGTTCATTATACTATTCTCAGATTGAGATTCATTTATTTCCAATTTTTTATTGATTTCCTGACACGAGGACAAGATGCCTGTCCATGTTTTCGCCTTGTACACTAGCCTACTACAGGTGCATGCGAGTTCTATGCGGGCTGACACCTGCCTGATATACAGCACGGTACACCAACAAAAAACGTGATAGCACATTTATTAGTTTCTGCAGAGACATAGGCCTATGCTGTATTTGTAGACCAAGAATAAATATGTTTTAAAGATTTGTTGTCATGGTGGGAAAGCGACTATATAATAGTAATAACATTTTCTCGTATGATTGGCTGTTTTATTGACCCTTCAGAAATGTCAGCAGGCCTCGGCTCCGCTTTGGGCTGCTGTGTCGGGCCATTAGAACAGCATATTGCTCTCAAAAATCATGTTATTGTTATATTAATGATAGCATCTGCTGATGACAGCTCATATATATTAAAATAATATGATATTCTAACATTACCTTACATGAGTTGACTTCAGATGTCTTAAGGAATATATTAACATAATTATCAAATATATTATAACACATGGATGTAGGAGCTATTTTTACCTTTGTGCCTGCAATATAAGAACTTTGATAATTCATTTCATTCTATTCGAAATATAACGATGTATTTCCACATATGTGTAGTAATTTCCCAAACGGCAGTACTAGGTCAACTATTTGGGGCGAATCAAATCAAAATGATTATTTTAATCTACATGTGGATTATATATGGTATATATTTACCAGAAAAACATCTAGTAGATGCTTCATCTGGTTTATTACACAAAAACTGTTTTAAATATAAAAAGAATTACATGACTTTGCCAGTCTGACCCAGCAAACAGAAGACATTTGTATAACATTTATACAAGGTCGGCCCAACGTCTTCGACGTTGGTCCAACATTGCATAAAGTCATACAAATGTTTTGTGTTTACTGGGTGTCAATACAAGCTTGGGGTCAAGCAGTTTCCACATCCCCGCAGTAATACAGTCAGTTTGTTTGCAAGCCAGCGACCAAGTAGGGGCAAGGGCAAAGGGCTTTGAATTATTAACTCATAGATGTCACTCAAGTACATATGAACTTGCTGTGATTTGAGAACACTATTGCCTTCTGGGGGACCCTTGTCCCGCGAATTTTGACAGTTGACCACACCTTTAAAGGTCTGTACCACCCATTGATGGCATTAATTAACTATTTTTGTGGAAGGGTCAAAAGCTTTGGATTGGACTTTTTCTCATTAAGTATATCCAGGGTTGAGATGTGTATGAGGGGAGCATTGCAAGCTCTAATACCATACAAGTATATATTGAAAAGCAAATCTTATAATAATACCACACACTTCGGACTGTAGTAAAGGCACAGAACTTAATCATCACCAAACGGAATTATGTTTTTGCAAGATGGCTCTAGTGTCGCCTCCACACAATTTATCGTGTAGAATATGATGATGTCACACGTGCCGGGTCAACCGCTAATTTAGTTAGGTAGCACAGCCATGCCGGTAGTTCTATCATACTGCTATTAAACTAACTAGTGTCTTATCCGACTTAAATAGCGACTAAAATAGTACAACTAATATTTACATATGTTCAACTTATTTTTTTAATTGTTGATAACGTTAAGAAGTCGTTTGTATTCAGAAGGCTTATATTACGATCGATGAGCTTTAGAAAAAAACAGTATCTCACCAGATCCGGCTGTTTTTCTGTGATGTTATCTTGTGCTGAGAGAAAAATTAATATCAGCTGATTTTCTCAATGTCAGCTAATACTTCGAATATATATTCTTTTTAATGGTAAATTTATTATTACCGCATTTCAATAATTAGATTTTAGACGATTTCAGTAGGAACATAGAGACTTTAAAAGCCGTTCACTGTAGACTTGTCTGAACAGCCCGTGTTCTGTGTGCAAGGAAATTATCACCCAGACAGGTATGCCACGTAATGTAAACACTTATAGCACAAATAGTCCAGTCAAATTAAACTTTGACCTAGAACAAATTGCAACAGAATTTATTTTGATGGCATGTGACTCTACATGGGTATCTACATAACTAATAAAAAGTCTACAAAAATATAATGGGGGGAGCATATTTTTCAAAGCCAAAACTGATTTAAAAAAAAATATATATATTATATTTATAAAAATTACCAAATCTATTAAAATTAACTAAATGACCAACATATAAAGCACCAAACAGTTCAGAACGAACAAAAGAAAAACAGATTAAAAATCTTCTAAAATTTGATTGGTGGAAAGACACCAATTTTCCATAAATCCAAGATGGCCGCCTCATTTGTTGACCATAATTTTTATATTTGACTTTTCAACAAATAAAGCTGGGAATAAGTGTAATACATTTTTTGGTGTGTGTGTGACAGGAGAATAATTTTCCGGAAATAGTATTGTAATTTAAGATCATCTTGAAGGTCAAAAGGTGAATTTAAAGAAATGTGATTTTTAACAAATAGAATTAGAAACAAGTGTAATACATCTCTTAAAATTTTGCCTGGATAATCTATTTCTGTGTTTAGTTTGGTAATTCCAGGTCATATATAAGGTCAAAAGGTCAATTTTAAAACCAATAATAAAAAATGATTTTTTTAACAAATACAAATGAGAACAAATGAAATACCTCGTTTTTGGGTGTTTTTGGCAGGCTAATCCCATTTCCAGCAGAATGTTATTATTCAAGGTCATATTCAGGGTCAAATGGTAATTTCAAGGTCAAGTAGGCCTCAGCAAAAATATGATTTTTAACAAATCTAAATTGGAACAAGCCGAATACCTCTGGTTGGCGTGAGTTCGACTGAAAAAAATCTGGTACTATTTTGATGATTCAAGGCCATCTTCAGTGTAAAAAGGTCAAGTTAAACATAATAAATGTAATACATAATACAAATAGAAATTTGTTTTATTTCGAATGGAGAATGCATTTCTGTGATTCTTTAGCAAAAGCAGATAAGAATTACTAGTATAAGGCGTTGTACCTCCGATAAACAAATTGAAAGTGCTGTTCTCTGCCAGTATTTAGTACATTAAAATTCGACAACGTAGGGCCTAATAAGTTAATAGTACATTAGAATTTGACAAACCTTATTGAAATGCCAATAGGATCCATGTTATAAGAGTACTCTGTATGACACAATGATGAATTTACACTAAACTTTTAACAAGTACATCACTCCAGTAGAGCAGAATAAACGTACGTTTGCTTATTAGATTTAAAACAAACAGAATTATTCAACTGGTGCCTGCCTCCTTCACGGATGTGGATGTTGGGATGAGAATCAGCTAAGTTGCTAACACTGCCCTCCAGAAACGCTATTTTTTCGGAATGGATGCTCCCCACAATGTTGTTTTTCGACCAGTTATTAGAGATTTTGTGTCTCTGAAACCTAAATTCAATTTATGTGCTTCTCTTTTTTAATCCAGACCACATCATGGAATCACTGTTTCTAGAAAATGAATAGTCGCCGTGGCCAAACACTGTTATTTCAAATGCATTCATGTCTTAGCAGTATATGACAATTTTTATCGTTATTATATAGGCTAAGCTGGGCCAGGAATCCTGGCCCAATTTAGCCTATTTGTGCACAAAGATGGCCTAAAACCCCCTTCATTTCATTTTATTTTATCGTTATTAAATTAACATTATGCTCAAATGAAGTCAACTTCCTACTTCTACCACCACGCATTGGCCATCGTCATTACACTGTCATATTTGGTGTGCACCTGTGAAATAAAAACTAGGTGAAAACACACAGTCATGTCTAATGTCATGTCGCATAAATCAATCAAGTCAAATAACCGAATAGTGCAATATTTCTAGTCGTTTAGGCCTATTATTATGTTCTCGGATAGAAGTATGTATTACTTGCCATGGTGTTGCTTGCTTAGATTTAAAAATATCATTTGCTCGTGTTTTTTTACTTTCTTTCCGGTGGTGTTAGTGTATGGACTTCTAGGTTGGGTCATTTTTGACCGTACATTGACTGGACTAAAAGCGTCACCACCCAGTTCAAAGTCCACACATTCCTAACGATCAGCTGATTGTGTTGCGTTGTTTATAGGTTGATCATGTACCTCCAAACTGACAATCGATATATTATTTGCGCCTCTAAACCTTCACTTCTACTTGTTGTTCTAATGAAGAAGACAACAACGTAGTATAATCAGAGTGCTACACAATATTATCAACAATTGGCCTGGACCAAATATGGAATGGAAAATACAAAGGTGACCTAAAACCACATTCATTCATTCATTCATTCATTCATTCATTCATTCATTCATTCATTCATTCATTCATTCTTTCATTTATTAATTCATTCATTCATTCATTTATTTATTTATTCATTCATTCATTCACTCATTTATTCATTCATTCATTCATATATTAATTAATTCATTCATTCATTATTCATTTATTCAATCATTCATTCATTCATTCATTCATTCTATCATTCATTCATTCATTCATTCATTCATTCATTCATTCATTCATCCGGGGGGGGGGTGTCATCTCCGCGTGGTCCCCCCTGGGCAACTACATGGAAGGCCAAGCACACCCAAACGTTTTATTAATATTGTGTTTTTCTCACGTTATTACATTTGGGTCTAGAATATTTTGCATTTCTTTTCAATCTATATAAAATCGGTTTGGCGGTAAATACAGAGCATAGTCATTGGTTTGTGGTGTTCAATATTATCTGAATCGGTATGTGGATGTGTGTCTAACGTTCTATTAGTATGCGGGACTGTCTTAAGTATTTCTATTCTATGTATTCGTGTTTGTGAATGGGTTTACTTTCTTTGATTATAGTATATGGTATTATAGTATAGATTATATATTGGTTTTGACAATGACACTGTTTTGTGACTTTCAATTATAACTGTTTTTGTCATCCTTTTGTGTTAATTTATATTGTGTATCGGCGCTGGCGCTGTTTAAGGTTCTTAAGAGTGTATATATATTCAATACGCATCATGTTATCATCAGTCGTTTTTATCTCAATGCCTTAGTGCGGACATACTGCTATCAGTTTCGTCTTTTTACCTTATCACTTTTGTTGTTCAAGATATCATATTATTTTAGTTTGAATTGTCATTTAAATGGCCATACTGGCCAAAAATGACGTAAAAAAAGATATTTTACTTACTTACTTACTCATTCATTCATCCATTCACGCTGCACTATTATTATTATTTATCACTAGATAAATTCCGGCACCACTCATTCATTTGCAAAAAGACACATGTTTCAACTGTATGTATTTTGGTTTATTGCTCAATTTCGTCCATGTGGGATCATTTGTTGCAAATGAGGTTATATTACATGCAATATGTAAAAAACAACCATTATCATCTAACAAATATTTATACAAAAAATACATCATCACATTGCTAGTTATGTTTATAAGATTTCCTTAGTGTTCTCCAAAATACATGACTTGTTTACATTACGCACATTACACATTATCAGAGTATACGCCTCTTAATTAAAATAGTTCACCTCATTCTCATTCAAGTCGAGATTTGAAATGATGCCTCAAGATACCTTAAGATGAATATATATGACTAAAGTGCTTAACGAGTTGGACATGCTGTGTACAAAATAGGAAATCAATAAATATATGAAAATATGTAGCTTGTGACAGCAACAATGTCTTGACCATTCTACATGTAGTTAAATTACATAACTTGATAAGCGGTAATTGAATAAATATAATAATTGAATACACAATTATAACGAATACAAGGGCATAGATGATTTTATAGCCCCTAACTAATTGTTGTCCTAAAAATATTCAATGTAAAGATATGTTTTAATCTAGATTACAATTCAAATATATCATGTGCAATTGTCTTGCATTACAGTAAACTAAAATACATGTATTTTTTACAACGTACTATGCCATCTATACTAGTTTTTATACCCGATATTCAGACGATCAAGGGTATGCGACAATGAAGTAATAATTAGTATTTAAATAAATGACATGATCAATATAATTTGATCAACGCATTGTGAAATTAAAAACTTAATGTATCAATACTCATTTAATATGAAGTTATAGATATATATAACATACTGTAAACCTAATATTAACGTCACCTTACAATTCATGTCATTTCACTCATACATCTCATCAATACACCCCTCTCTACGCAGCTTCAAACTGTGGAACCCCCCCCCCCCCCTACATTTCCAACTCAACATAGCATTGTGAAACTAATACATGTAGAACAAATATAGTTTTTATTGCAATAAAAATAATGTAACTAAATATTTATAATTCAAGTATATCACAGCATACACATTTTGCTATAAATATAGACACACATAACGCTCTTAATCATGTTCCTAACTTGACATGAGCACATTTGGTCTCGAAAATATGTATTATGTTTTGAAGCGATATCTAATATTTTCCGTGTATTTTCTTTCATAAGTAGATAATTGGAGGGAATATATCAATACAAAACCAAAAGAATATAGTTTATCAACTGATTAAACAGTTTTCAATATATTAGATGATATAGGTAATCCCCGTTATCGGCTCCAATTATTTAATGTTTATTCAGGGGAGTCAATATTTGAAAGTATACTACAGCTGTACAGTGTACACACTCTATTGTTATATGATGATAGTATACATATCACATATCTAAGGTCGCATCAGTTTCTCATGGTAGAGATTTGGGTGTGATTGCAGGCTATTTGCTGTGCAAGTACATTTATGTATGAGGATACGGCACATGTATATTAATCAGCGGTTATTGTGGACGTTTTGACGTTCAGAATTATCTTACTATAATATAAAAACGCTCATATGTATATTTATCAATATTTATCAAAATCAATATTTTTTATGGGGAGGGGGGGTGGAGGCATTGACAATGAATCAATGTACCATAATTGTTGGATATGAAGTCAAACACAATGTGATTAATAATAAATTAAATGTTCTAAAAACATATAGTCATCATGTACAAGCTCAAAAACCAATACAAAATGTAATATTTTAATATAGTCAGGGAAACAAATTCCTTACCAAAATATTTTTGTACCACGGTCTTGTATAAGGACTAGTCTAGCCACACAAAATTTGTTTACTCTGGATATTCATAGGAGGATTTTTGAGAGGGTAAAATCCAAAATGGCCAACTATTTCACAGAAATAACATAATAAGTGATAATTAATCCTCAATTTGTTTACAAATCTGCTGATTAAAGGTGTTTCACAATGAATAAAGGACATAACAAAATGGCCGCCAAATGTTTCATTGATGGAACATTTGTTGCGCCTGTCTGTGTTTTTAGAATTTTTTATGATTCACATTATTTTTGCTATCATTTGAATTATTTTTATAACCTTTGGATATGGCTTTGATAAGCTTATTAGTCTAGTCGAAAAATAAGGTTCCAGTGCACCCTCGTAAATATACTTCTACTTGGTATATCTAGCTTGTAAAAAAAAACGTAGAAAACGATTAGTTTTTTTTACAAGATGAAAATATGTCCCACGTGCCATTTGTATTCAAATTTGTGTCGCCATTACCGCAACATGTATATTGAGTTATAGCTCGGTCAATATCACAGATAATTTACTGATCATTTAAGAAGTGATCACATCCTCAATAATAATTATTTCAGACACTACAAAGTTGATCTTGGCCACTAACAAATTGATGTCAACCACTGAAGCCACTTTAAAAGTGATCTTACCCACTTCAAATATGATCTTGGCCACCGAAGAAGACACAGCCACTTTCAAAGTTATCACAGCAACTTCAAACATGATCTTGGCCACTGAAAAAATGTTCACAGCCACTTTAAACGTTGTCTCATCCACTACAAAAGTGATCTTACCCACTGAAGAAGTGGCCACAGCCACTTTCAAAGTTATCTTAGGCCCATAAGAAGTGATCACATCCTCCTTAGTAATTGTCTCAGCCACTACAAAGGTGATCTTGGTCACTAAGAAACTGATGTCAGTCACTGAAGCCACTTTAAAAGTTATCTGAGCCACTACAAAGGTGACCTTGGCCACAAAGGAACTGATCTTGGACACTGGAGAAGTCATCACAGTCGTATTAAAAGTTATCTCAGCCACCACAAAGGTGATCCTGGCCACATACAAACTGAACTTGGCCGCTAAGGAAGTCATCACAGCCACGGTAAAAGTGATCTTACCTACTAGATAAATGACCTTGGCCAATGAAGAAGTGATCACATCCTCCTTGAAAATTATCTCAACCACTACAAAGGTGATCTGGGCCATAACCACACCGATATCAGCCACTTTGAAAGTGATCTCGGTCACTACAAAAGTGATCTCAACCATTGAAGACGTGATCACAGGCACTTTAAAAGTGATCTCAGCCACTGCAAAACTGATCTTGGCCACCAAAGAAATCATCACTGCCACTTTAAAAGCTATCTCAGCCGCCACAAAGGTGCTATTGGCCGCAAAAAAAACTGATCTTGGCCACTGAGGAAGTCATCACAGCCACTTAAAAGTTATCTCAGCCACTACAAAAGCTATTGACTCACCAATGTGGTTATTCTAAGCTAATTCAGAATATATATTGAACATATCATTGGGATTGGTGGCGCTTAGACCTTCGTGACAGAATCGTTTCGGGGTTTCCTTTAGTGTGTCAAGCAAATCAGCAATGAACTGGTTGTGCTTGAACTGAAATAATGTATGTAATTAATTTCTTACTTTTCTAAATTTATTCCAATGATGAGCTCCATCAAACTTCTTAACTTTTGTCCAAGCTTGCTTCTTTTCTAAACGTTTCACTCCAGAGTCAAACCAAGATGGTAAATTTCTGGGGGTGCATTTGCTCTTCTTACGGTAATTAAGGGTACACATATTTTAACAGCATCACCATAGCACTAGAGCCAACATTCCCAGACCAGATCAACATCTATGTTATTAGTACATTCGACTATTTGGAGCATTTTACCACTGAAAAAAGCTCCTAACTTATTCCAATCCACGTTTTTACATGCACTACACATACACAATATTTATTACACATACATCTCATGGAGACAAACGAAAATGTTGTTCCTAATTACAAAACGCAGACCTATTCACATTTAACAATAGTAATATCGGTAACATAGGATTTGCATGTTGCAAATCTCAAACCAAAAAAGTCAAGTGTGACCACTATCATGTTTTTGCTGTTTTTGGTGGCTATCTTGGTTTTTCTCCTGCTGATATTATTTAGTTTTATAAATAATACTACATTTAACGCAACTGTCTACCCACCGCTGATAAAATGTAGGGTAAATTATCATGCCATGACAAAATATGTCTGGTTTCGATTTTGTTCATTACCGATTTCGGCCATCTTACATTTTGCTCTGTAAAAAACCCTTCTATGACAGTTGAGCGTAAACAAATTGTCAGAAGTTAGCTAACACCTTATACTATACAATGATAAAAAAATTATTTGGTGAGGAATTTGTTTAAGGTTTTGTTAAAAAGTCGCTTAACATTCCCTGACTAATAGGATTCATGAGAATGAATTAAACGTTTATTTTATTTTTGGAAGATCCACTTTTAGAGTCAAGCTACAGACAGATGATGTCAGAGCTGATGTCACCGGTGACGTCACGGCTGATGATTGAGGTGTATATGACATCTGCATCACACAACTCCTGTCAATCTCATCTCTGCTATAATATTTTTCCACCCACAGACGGCGGCCAGCAGGATCCAGAAAGACACATGTAGGATCTATGTCAGTGATCAGGTGACCGTCATGTCTGCCCTCTCTCGTCACTATGTGTACACAATGATTTTCAAGGTCAGACACCAGTAAATCAGTCCCGTACTCTACAATATGACGAGGGAATATAGCTGGCTGGTCAGTGTACCAACAAGTCACATGACCAGCTCTGTTGATCCATGATAACTGACAAGGGCAACCATGTTTGACCACATAGCCACCAGATTGGTCAGTCAGCACATGAAAGGGCCTCATGTCATGTGACAGCCTTAGCAGCCTGGTGTGTTGCCCAGGGTGACTGTAAACATAAACACAGCTGTTAATTTCGTCAACTACCACAACTTGCCCTGACCTGTCGACACTTACACCACGTGGCTGGTAATCTAGCTTGTGTTGTTGTGGCTGACCAAGCTTTACATCACCTGCCTGTTTCTCTGTGGTCAGCCACCACAAACACTTACCACTCTGATCACTAATGACCAGACTGCGTGTATCTCTCTCACCCTGAACCAGACACATAGCTACTGGATTACTCATCTTCCATAAGATCCAACTGTGAATTAGAACAGATCTCTTAAACTTCCCCCTCTCATCATAAACATAGAGTTTGTCATGATCACCATGAACTACAAACACATGTTTATGATATAACACCACACCAGTAACACACCCATTACTCTGAGTAGTGAAAGTGTTGAGCTGTCTGACACCACGATCATTACGTGTAACAGACTGACCAGTCAATGTGGTCAGCTGTTGGCCACTCTCCTCCCTCGCCAACCTCACTCTGTCTACCCCACCTTTTACCTTCCAGTCAGACCAGGTGAGGTCTACCTTCCACCTCAGCTCTAGTACTGACTTACTCACCTTCTCCTCTGATCTCTTTACAAGAGATCTTAAGTTTGTGGTCAAGTCAAATGCTGACCCCTTAGAAAAGTGTTCACCATAAAATTGTATGCTGCGTAATACAGCTTGTAGATTTTCCAGTTTGTCTAGGATTTCCGCAATCACCTTCGCTGTTTTTTGGTAATACTCTTCTATACTCGCCAGGTGCCGCTCTTCTTGTTCTTTTACATGTCGTTGGATGGCGCGATAAGCAGCAGATGTTTGCTGCTTTAGCTTTGTGACGTCTGCTTTGACCTTGACAGCTTGTTCCTGTGTCACCTTGATGGCCTTGTGGATTGCCTTAAGAGACTGGTCAGTCTGAACCAAGACATTATCCAACTGATCACGGAAATCATCCATCTTCTCTGGCAAAATATGAAGATTATGCTGCTTATGTTAAGATAAATATATCATTGAGTTACAATCTTCACAAAATATATCGATCAGTTTTGATTTGAGCTTAGAAAATAGGGGTTCTTTTGCCTTGTGGTTGTCCTCTAAGTTCACCTTGATGAACAATATCAATTAAATTAGCAGCAAATATGTTTTTAGGCAAGTCACCTATGCCAGATGTTGAGAGATGATATGTAGTGCGGCAGACAGGGCACGGGATGCTCTCTGTTGTGCTCTGATGCTCTCTTCTCCAGACAGCGACGACAAAACGTGTGTTGACAAGGCAGAACACGGGGCTCTGAGAAATATTCCTGGCAGATAGGACACTCTAACATCAGGTTGATAGCGGCCTCTGCCATGGCTGATGTCTGCAAACAGACAAACATGAATGTTATTAATTACAATTAATGATAACAGCAGGCTGATGGCGGCCTCTGCCATAACTGATGTCTGCAACACGCAAACGTGAATGGTATTAATTACAATTAATGATAACATCAGGCATATGGCGGCGTCTGCCATGGCTGATGTCTGTAAACACATAAATGTTAATGATATTAATAAATACACAAATCTTATTTATTTTTGAGAAAAACATCCAAATATTATTTACTGGTTAAGATAACATCGGGCTGACAGGAATGTATTCTGATTTAACACCGGACGATGGCACGTTGATCTACTGAATAGGGACTTAATGATTACATATATTTTTTTAGATACATACATATGTCAAAACAGATGAATGTCATAATTGTATGGACGAATTTTCTATCATAAAATACGCAATAACAAATACGATAATCCACAATAATACTTTTGACTCGATATGAAAATATGCTCTATATGGGTTATATTGGTCTGATTGGTATATTTGATAATAAATTTGTGTAAATAGATAATTTATTATAAATTGTCAATTATTATTTAGACTATATGTTTACCTTATCAGTTTGAATGAAGTACTTTCGGCAAAGCCATCAGTTTTACAACGGATCTTTATACTTATTATCTTTCTTATTATTATTATTTTCCGAAAAAATTGGGGGTTTATTTCATCATCAGTTTTTATCAGAATAATTTTGATAGAATTATCGTCAAGGCAACTGTTAGTTTACACACGCTGGATGTTGCTGCCAAAATTCTGGATCTCTATGGATTGCCCTTTTAGTGGTACCGCCTAGAGGCGAATCCACTGCCATATTACTCAGTGACTACTATACCCCACCCCTTTTCTGGGACATTCATCTGTACACTTTTCTGTCTATCATTCGTGGTTGCCAGTGACCATGGCAGTGTTTGTTGAGATTGCAACTTTCCTTTATATAAGTAAATAATTAACGTTACCTGTTTCTCTTTTATACCTGATTTTTCTGTAATGTATTTACCATGTCCAGTGAAAGTCTAAGAGCACTGGCTTATCTAACTTTTTAATAATAAGCGTTTTTATTACAAATTTTGGCCACTTGATCAAAAACTGAATCAATTTCATATTTCTTACAGTTTTCTGAAAGAAATTTTAACTACAAGTTTCACATGGACTGAAAGCATGTGTCGTACTGAAGACGACGATATAAGTATTACAAAGTTAAACACTTAGTTATTTATCATCTCTTTTCTATGTTAAACACTCCTAAAAACTAGCACAACTAGTCGTCTGCTGGAGTTTCCGGTATACGTGAATTCATGGATAGAACTTTAGTGATTGGCTACATCTGGATCCCATGTTGCCAACATAAAGGTCATGTTTCACTCTTCCTGCCGTTCAGTCCAGATCCTACTTGTCATCATAAGACGTCGTGGCTGCACTCCATGTTATAGGCATGTCAACCTCATGGATATCATCTATAATAAAGCATCATGAACAGTTACAGTTTCCGTTCATCATTTTTGTTTATATTTATCACATAAATCCCCGTGTGATATTATGTTCATTTTTCTCCAACTGGACAGGTTTATATGTTTCTAAGGGATCCAGTCATTATCCGGAGAGCCCAAAGTGTGAAAAAAGCCAGTCATAAGACATGATTGTTTTTTTTAATTGTCTCATCTCACTCATTTTTTAATCGATGTACTAAACATAGATCTAGGGCTGCATCGTATGCTAAAAAGGATTGAATTTCGGCCCGTATAGTCATAATGATACACATACAACCTCATCTGAAACATTTGTCAAAAATTAAAATGGCCGTCAAAATTTAAAGAGACCGATATCTCGTGAACATGTATTTGACAATTAAAAGGAGTTAAATTTCATCCCAGAGGGTCAAAATGACACATCTATGCTGCTTCATCCAAAATGACAAATTTGGCAAAATTCAAAATGGCAGACAAAATTAAAAATGGCCGATATCTCGAGAACAATGCATTTGACTGAAAAGGAGTTAGGGCTAATGATTAGACTGAAGGTATGAAGCGTCCAAGCTTCGACCAAACTTAGCCTACTGTTACCTCTAGCAGTGGATTTCTAGTTTTACGATTTTAAATATTTGTAGCAGGCACACGGAAATACCTCGTAATCCGAAGACTTACAATACAGTGAATGATGTTGCTCAGACATTAAAATATGAAATATCTTACAAGATCAAGCTGTTTGACTGATAAGTTCACTTATTTTGTCCAATAATCAAGTCAGCTGTTCCTCTAAATACTGTATTTATTCTGACATCATTTTCAAACGATATAATGCCATCACGTATCATAGACATTGTGATAGACACTGTGGAATTGTCTGAACAGCCCGCGTCCAGAGCGCTATGTTTGCCGCTTGTACAGCTGGGCGTGACACCCTGGTGGGACACGTAATATATGCACAGCTGAATATATTGTAAACAACACACAGGTCTAAGTATACATATTTATTTATCTATCAGCTGATTGTGTGGTGTGGGGACGAGAATGACGTATGTGGTATCTAAGTGAATCATGTGACTGACAAGTCCACATTTAATATGAAGAGTCAATAAACAGGCGCTCTATAGTATATCGTCGCCTCGGAGCTAAAGGATCCTATCTGACACTCGTTAGAGTGGCAGATAGGATCCTTTAGCTCCGAGGCGACGATATGCCCTTATGTATTTTCGTGCAAAATGTTTGTTAAAAGTGATTTTTTTTTTATTCCCTTTTGGAACATAATAGTGATGAGAAAAAAAAGGATTACATTTTTTTCTCACTCTTCAAATCTATGAAAATTGACTAAATCCAAAATGACCGCCATGTGTCCAAGATATTATCTATTTCACCATAACTTTTGAAATAATGAACACAAAAACGAGTATAATATATCGATGTGTATAGTTTTTAAGGCGAGAAAACTGATAACACTGTTATATTTTAGAAATAAACAGTTTAAACAGTTTTTTCTCGATTTTAACCAACACAATTCAAAAAAAAATAGCAAAAGATATCTGCTACGTGTCCTAGAGGTTGTGTGCTAGGTCTTGAACGAAATTTGGGTTACTGTGTGGATGGCAGTGTCATCTGATACATCTCACTATGATCAGGAGGTTATTCCCCTATTGGGTGGGGCACTAGGTGAAAATTTGGGTTCGGTGTGCAGACAGTCAAACTCTTAGTCTTGAATATACCTTTGTGGCCAAAATATACCTTTTCACATACAAATTTTGCCAAAAATAACTAGGCCCTATACAGTTTCGGGCGAAAAAAATACCATTTAATAGGCCTGTACAGATTTTAACAATAACATACCCTTCTTTCTGAATAGACACAATGCTCGGGATAGCCTAAAAGTTTTAGCAAACAATTTGTCACTGCCTAAAACATGAAAACCCTTCTTTTTGCACAACACACTCATCTAGGCGTAATGTTCGAAACACAAAGCAGCCTTTGAATATGCACATAGTGCAGCTGGGTTATTTGATTATGAAGTACACCGGATTTTCATACCCTTAGATATACAAAAAGTGTCACCTCTGGAAAATACAGAAATCGGTACAGCTCTAATACACCATGTTCACGTGAAGTTATCCTGGTCCAGTTTAGTCATAATTTATATGTGCAAAAAAGTGCCCGAATACCCCAGTCATTCGTTCACTTATTTACCCATTTATTTCCAGCCTCTGCCCCCCCCCCCTCCCAATGATATATATTATCAACAAATTTCTGAAATATTATTCAATTAATTACCATTTTTAAATATTACATAACATTATCTTCAATGCAAGGAGATACCAAAGGCAGCTACTAAAACTACATTCTGGCACAAAGTAAACTTCAGTTTGCAAAATAAATTTGTTTTTTTTAACGACAATATATAACGATAGTGTAGAAGTTTAAACAGTCTGTGATTCAAACGTCATTATCACACTTTTGAACCTCCACTGGAGTCGTGACCTCAAACATGTCGAACATGAAGTTATATAATTATATTATTAAGTTACAAAAAAAAACTAATTCTAGCAGCCAAAGAATGTAATATGATAAAACTTATTAAACTGTTATGCTTACCAAACCCAAAACATGTAACTTGATTTACTTTATGTTACTTGCACCATTTTTATGTGCACAGATTCGTTCAATGATTGTATAATAAGTATAATACGATTAATAATTATAATCTCATCTGCCTGATTCACCTCTTTCATTTATCTGATATAACAATACCAGTCAGATTTTTTAACATATTGCTGATTATATTATCGGAACTATCTGTTCCCTAAATATATATAGAAAAAGAAGATAATTAAAAACAAAGTATTGTTAGAGTGTTACGGAAAGTGGTTCTCCGGCTCAACTCTTAAAAAAAGGTCGACTCTGTGCGTACTTTGGATTCACGTTTCACACATGTGTTGCCATTACATAATATAACTACATCTCTATCTTGTATATTATTTGTGCAAGTAATATTGAGGTATCATTGAATTCAAATATATCGATAACAGTATTCATAAAGGTATTGACATAAAGTATTTCACATACCGTATCCGTAATTATCATGATTATATGATGCAATATAAATTTAAAGATAATGACTTTACACAATCATGGTCATAGCTATAACATCTCTTAAAAAACTAACGATTAGATAATAATTTTCGTTCATTTCAGATTAATTTCCTTTGATACTACATTATCATCACAATATGACCAATGTTAGTTTGAACTCTACCAAATTGGAAGGGAAATATGGGCCTAGCTACAATAATAAATTGAATGCTACAAATGAATAAAATATCTTTTGCGGAGGATGGTCTAGACTTGTATGATAACCAAAATTATGTCAGAATTGCGTAATAATTGTTTTATGTACGATGAGTTATTGCTGGATTTTGCAATGACCTTAGGTTGTCCTTGGTATGATATTTGTTTGTTACTGTAGAGGCCAACCTTGCAACCCGAACCAATTTAAATCTTTATATTCGTTAGCATAGGCCTATCGCTTTCCATTAATGTGTAAAACATTACTTTTTGCGTGCAAGTGCTTGAGGACGAGTGAAAAAAAACCCAGTATGGTATGACCTTGTTGTTGACATTTTGCAAATAATTTGTATATGGCACCGAGTTATTAATACCTATACGCACCTGTTGATCTGTGTAAATATCTAAGTATGAAAACTAGTTCAGTTATTCTTCCACTATTCTAATTTATTATGTAACATGACATCATTTAAAATTTTGGCCTGCAGAAGTGTTAGTTGCGCAGTTGACGTCTTGCAATTCGGAATTATGCGCAGAATATACTAGACTAGAATTAATTTATTAAGATTTGATTTGACAATGCAATGACATTATAAAGCCCCCATCGGGAAGAGGACCCTCACGGTATTTGAACAATTACACCCTCTTGATCGATTGGTTCATATTCTAACCTATCATGCAGCTGGTTATGTTGATGGGTGAAACGTAGTCTTACTACACACGTATAATGAATAGATGTGCCGGTACGTAATTTACTTGGGAATATATATAATAAAGCTTATCGTAGCATTTTAGGCATTATCATGATGTCGAATGATGGTAGAATCTCTTTGTGTCTTGATCTTCATGATATTTTGAGTCAGAATCAAGTGAAAAATCAATTTTAACACGCAAAATGCACGAAAGTGTTCTATGAGACATATGAGCCTACACTACTATGTTATAACATAATAAATGTAAAAACTAAATCAAAGAGCGAAAATACTATGCGACTGATATAGGCCTATGCTGGCTTAATGTCACGAACGATCGGTTCATCATTCATTCATTCATTCATTCATTCATTCATTCATTCATTCATTCATTCATTCATTCATTCATTCATTCATTTATTCATTCATTCATTTATTCATTCATTCATTCATTCATTCATTCGTTCATTCGTTCGTGCGTTCGTGCATTCATTCATTCATTCGTTCGTTCGTTCGTTCGTTCGTTCGTTCGTTCGATCGTTCGTTCGTTCGTTCGTTCGTTCGCTCGTTCGTTCGTTCGTTCGTTCGTTCGTTCGTTCGTTCGTTCGTTCGTTCGTTCGTTCGTTCGTTCGTTCGTTCGTTCGTTCGTTCGTTCGTTCGTTCGTTCGTATGTTCGTTCGTTTATTCGTTCGTTCGTTCGTTCGTTCGTGCATTCATTCATTCATTAGTTCATTCATTCCTTGTATTATGGTTTTAAGTGTGGTGATTACCGGGGGGTGGGGGGAGCAGGCGCCCCCTCCGCACCAAATCGTAGAATATTATGTAGAGTGTGCTATGCTAACATTCAGCCAATCAATCAGAGTTTGGCTTGAGTTTTAGCGTACTGACAATGGCAGGGAGGCCGGATCCCCGAGGCACTGGGATGTGAGCACGCGGCCCTCGGGCTATTTGCCTGGTATAGGACGCTGATAGGGAGAGCGAGGCTGCGGCCTTAAAGTCCAGGCGATTTGTGATAAAATATGGCCCAATCCAAAACAAATTGCAAAAGTAATGAACGATATACCAAATGAAAGCTTATACACTCTTCTATAACATATAAAAAAACTAAGAAATATATTGAGTGGAACAACTTTTTCTGGAGGGGGGAACACATTGGCCTTACGCTCATCTGAATATCAAGCGTTATCTGTGATATTTCCTCTCTAAACATTATTATATCAAGAAAAATATCCTGTAGTATTACGCGGAAAGGTGAGGCAGACTATATATGATCAGATAAAATAAGAAAAATATACTCTTTTCCAGTACATAGTTCATAAATTGAGCTGCAATGTAGTGACTATGGCAAAGTGTGTGATTTACTAGGAAACTAGTCATGTATATAATACAATACATGTAATGTACAATACAAGTTGTTTTTTTTGAGTGAAACGTCTTACATATTTTTTCCCGAGACACCTAAATGAAATGAATGGGGTTTTAGGCCACCTAATGTGCACATGTAGGCTAAACTGCGCTAAACTCCTGAGGATGGTGAGAGGAATGAGATGACACTACCCTCCTGTCAAATTTTAAGCTATTTGCTCTAAATTCCCAACCTTTTAACATTGTAACACTGAGTAATACAATCAATCTGGTACAGTTTATGTCTCCTCGTCAGACTCATATAATCAATGTCATTAAACTAATTAGGCCATAGCGGCCTATACCACTGCACTCAGATCCAGCAGTAGAGCAGGTCATCCAATGCTTCCTGGAGGAACAGTCCACAGAATACATTTCGACACTTAACAATTGCTGTATCTAAGGCTGTGATATTTGATATAAGCCGATGTAGGAAAGAGCATCAGGTTTAACTGTAATCACACACAATTGTTCATACCTGAGAACATTGACACCCCGATGGCCCTTGTACAGGCAAATTAGTGCTTTTACTGGAGATGATGCCATCTTTATTGGCTCTTGGTGGTGCTTGGTTTGTCACGTTAACCCATCAAACACAAAAAATGCTCTGCCATACTTCTTCGGGACATAAAGATCTGATCATATGTTTCTCCTCTAGTCTAAGGGATAGGACCTACTGTGCAAGAAAGCGTCACCATCCAAGACATATTGCACTGTTTCAGATGGTCCAGGAATGTTTCAGCTTCAGAACACCATGTAGCAACTTCCAAAATAGATTTTGTGATATTTCGAATTGTATTGACAAACATAGCTAGGGGTAGTGAGAACATTTGTGATCAAAGGCAAAGTGCTGGTGACAAAGCTCATGATTAAAGTCTGTAAATCGCCATTCTTCATACCAACTGTCACCAGCCTCTGAAAGAGAAGCTGGGGATGTACATGTAAATGATCATTTGGATTTTGATGGCCGACTTTGAATCCATGGTGCCAGCTTTGTCCTTCATCTGGCATATTTATGAGGCAAATGAGTGTCCCTCTGTGGAGGCCAAGATATGCTTAATGCCATTATTGCTTTTAGATTATAAAACAACTCCAGTTGCGATGTTCCATATAGAGAAGTCGCTGTTGTGGATAGATTACTTTGCCATAGATAAAGTAGCACTTCCTGTGTGTTTTTGCATCCCCTAGTAGTCTTGAGTGGCTTCCTTGTGTTTCTCACTTGTGCTGTGCTTCAAATTAGTAAGTTGCTCAGCACTAACCAGGGGAATAACCTGGAACAACAGCAATCAGGCAGACGAATGGTACTTTCTTAAAGCGCTGGTGGATTTCATGTTGTTGGTCAAGAAGCTTTGCAATCTCCTGTTCAGGTGATCCACATATTTGAGGTACAATCTATGTCCAGATTATTTGATTATTTGAAGATGGAGGTCCCAGTTGCTAAAGCGTTCAGCTTTGATGAGCTTTCGAAACAGATCAACCGACAATAGACTCTTAATCCTTTAGACCTGAGCCTCCTGGGGATAACTGCCTCTCCACCCTGACCTCCTGGAGCAGCTGGCCCTATTCTACTGGTGATATTATTATCATCGACAATATTATATTACGTGGTAGGGGGCCTAGATTTTCAAACGGTCTACACAATTATCCTGACCGAATTCACAAAGTAATTACTTCATTTTAATATTATCATAATGCTGTGGCCCTGATGCTGTGGCTTGTTGGGACCAAATTATGACGTCATGATTTTACTTATAATGTGTCTGCTATTGTGTTTGTATGACTAATTGGTTCATTACACAATTGTTGTGATTATGTCAAACCGGAAATGGTTGATTTCATACAGATATAACCAATAACTGTACTTCGGTATATATCACGTTACAAAAAGACCGATATATCAGTAAATATGGTCCAAAGGGTTAATAAACAATTAAACATACATGTAGACTATGTGATGCCACCCAAAAAGGGCAATGAGATTTAAATCTTCATAACGGATTCTGTTGATTTGATAGCTGTGAACTTCCTGTTTCATTAACTTGAATATTTTTTGAAAAATCTTTTCAGTTAAAAAAAAAATTGTCATGTAATCATAAAAAATAAATGTTAAATTACGTCATAAATAATTGTAAAAAAGCCGGCGGGGTGTACCTTCTCGCTTTGCGGCTCACAATTATTTAAAACCTAATCAAATGGTTCCAGTTCGGATTCTGCAGTATGCATAATGCCAATCCCCCCCCCCTCTAGAAAAAGGTTTTCCACTAATTATTTTTTCTTGGATTTTTTATATGTCATAAAGATGCCCATGAACGTTAATTTGGTATATATTTTATTACTTTTGCAATTTGTTTTGGGTGCATCCTTATTTCTCCTGGACTATTAACAGGCAGTGTCGTGTGGGCAGTCGACCCGGCCGCTGTCAGAAACGGCTACTCAAAGAGATTAAGACAGATAACTTTTACAATAGTATTTATTAAATAAGACTACCACGTTCTCAATAAGACTATCATTATCATGTTTACCATCTATACATGAGACTGAATCCTGTGAAATATGAATCATCATTAAAGAAGCTTGAAACTGTATTCTTATCCAGACTTCTCCTCGTAAGATAAACGACCCCATGTTAAATATATCTTAGTTAGTTTCCCAAGTACCATAAAAAGGGAGCTAACAATATTTCCTCTTTGTCATCAGAAATTATTGTAATCACTGATAATTTACACTGTAATCCACCAGATGGCCATAGTGCATACACAGTTTTCGATTTAATAAATGTTCACCAGGTGGCACTTGACTGTGTGCACTTCGCTCACAGTCAATAAGGTTTAAATGTTCGGCATCAACACAAATTGTAGTCCGTATTATAATACACCGGTGACGTCAGCCGATTGTTGAAACAGTAGATTCGGATCAACGAATCTACTGTTATTTTTCATACTGGCCCGGGCGGGCACAGTGATTATTATGCAGGTTTTACTATGGCACTACATGCCTATTGTTTCTTGGTTAACCACACTGACTATTTTATCTTGGAGCACATGTACCTATTTGGTGTATTTTAAGTCGAAGAAAGATTCGTAGATCTGAATATACTTGGCGCTGCACGCCTCGTACATTCGGATCTACGAATCTATCGAATTCCGTTCTTTCTCTTTGACATAATAGACAGCCGGATTATGGATACAGAGTCTGATTACCTGATCACCATGTGGTTGCGTCAAACCTAGACTAACAAATCAATTAGCTTCAAACTCAAAAAAAGTTGTGTCGAGTTTTCTGCCAATTGTCAGGGGCGGATCCAGAGAGTGGTCAGGGGGTCCAGACCACCCTTTTTAAAATTAATTTGCCTAAACATCGATAAAAAAAACCACAACATTTCAAAATTCTGGATCCGCCCTCATTGCAGTTATTCATAATGTTGAAAGAAGATATCGTCGCCTCGGAGCTAAAGGATCTTATCTGACACTCGTTAGAGTGGCAGATAGGATCCTTTAGCTCCGAGGCTACGATATCATGTTTAGGTTACAATCGTTCATCAAGAATTCAAATCTCTGTTGGATAAAATAATTGTCATCAGATTCTGAAAAATTGATGCGTTGACTAGTTTGTAATGTGAATCCATCAAATAACGCACGTTTTGCTCGGATAAACGGATGTTTACCCTTTCAGTGCGGGGACCGACTTTAGACGTTATAATGACTGAAAGAGTACAATTTATAATCGCCGTAGACCCATAAAGAGGCGTTCACGCCTGTTACGACTTCTCCATAGCGTAGGCCTACCACATTTTTATAATCGCCGTAGACCCATAAAGAGGCGTTCACACCTGTTACGACTTCTCCATAGCGTAGGCCTACCACATTTTTATAATCGCCGTAGACCCATAAAGAGGCGTTCACACCTGTTACGACTTCTCCATAGCGTAGGCCTACCACATTTTTATAATCGCCGTAGACCCATAAAGAGGCGTTCACACCTGTTACGACTTCTCCATAGCGTAGGCCTACCACATTTTTATAATCGCCGTAGACCCATAAAGAGGCGTTCACACCTGTTACGACTTCTCCATAGCGTAGGCCTGCCACATTTTTATAATCGCCGTAGACCCATAAAGAGGCGTTCACACCTGTTACGACTTCTCCATAGCGTAGGCCTACCATATTTTTGTTCACATCAGAAAGCGTCCCGAGAGGCGGACGCTGACCCTCGAAAGTTGAAAAATGTTTAACCTATTCACTACCATACATGACGGAAATTTCCGTCGTCATTCGTCAGTGAACGTAACCATAAAATGACACAAATTTTCGTCAAATATAAACTACATTTATGTATTTTTCGTCATTTGAAGCTGGAAATTGCGT
>OZ024910.1:9229844-9254844 GCA_964017125.1 Flabesymbios commensalis | reverse complement strand
TATACCACTTCATAATTGTTATATGCAAATTTCGCAAATTGAATATGCGCAATGCACATTGTAGCGGCACATGTTGCAGCAAGTCATGTCTCAATGTGAATTAAAAGGAGAATAAATACCTTGTCGCTAAGAGAGTTAAAGATACTTTGCATGCTCGAAATCGGACAGATAAAGGTTATTTACTACCCAGGACACACATACTGTCATATGATGAATAATATTCCGTTTATGTGTTGGCTGATATTAGTCTGTGCCAAAAAGCGGCCGCGATACATTTTTAATACATGTATAAATAATAAAGCACTTTTGCTGTCGTGATTCTTAACCACTTATTTTCTGCAGCTGCAAGGGCGGTGGTCCTGGTCTAGTGTTAATGCTAAGCACGAGACGTTCTCACAATGTTGTTTTAACGTTGGGCCAGCGTTGCAGACGGTGGACCAACAGTAAAACAGCATTATGTGAATGTGTTGTGCTTTCTGGGACCCTGTGACGGCAGAATTCAGATTTCAAACAAGCAAAAATGTTTCTTCTCCGCTCCCTGTCCGCTTAGCCATTAAAAAAGCTAAGGTGCTCTTAACTTTTCTAATGGAACTGAGAGAAAGTTAAGATAATCATATGATTCGTGGTAGGATGGACAACTCCATAATTTCAATATCTGTGGTAATGTTTGCTTTAGACAGAATGATTACACGATGTCAAGTGTTTGATAATATTTAATCCACGACATCGTTTTTATAGACCGTATTAGAATATATATTTTAATTCAAATTTTGTGTTATACTTACTGCGACGTCCTGTTTGATTTGGTACTACTCTCACTCACTCAATAAACACGCAGTATATAATGATGGTTCACAGATAATGAAGCGTGTAGTGTGTGCTTTAGTAATGCATAGCATTTAATCAACTGAAACGTGAGGATAATGTGAACAACGGAACATTTAACAATGCCCTGGAGGGCTCCTACCAATCATTCTGCTCACTGCGAGTCCGCCAATAGACACGTCAACCTTAGCTAGAAATTAAAATACTATGTTCTGTCGAATATACCAGCCGTCAATGACAATAAAGTAACATGGACAGAGACCTAGACCGACATAATAGACCCCTAGAACAAAAGTTCTTGAGAGTTTTTTCCCCTATAGTAATATAGGGAACGGTTCCACATACATACCTGGTATGTACGTTGAACCGTTCTCCATATTACTACATGGGAAATAAGTCAAAGAGAAAAAAAGAAATTCGATAGATTCGTAGATCTGAATGTACGAGGCGCGCAGCGCCGAGTATATTCAGATATACGAATCTATCGTAATTGAGTTCTTTCTTCGACTTAAAATACACAAAATAGGTACATGGGGTCCAAGAATTGATAGATAAAATAGTCAGTGTGGTTAACCAAGAAACGTTGGGCATGTAGTGTAATGGTAAAACCTGCATAATAATCACTGTGCTCGCCCGGGCCAGTATGAAAAATAACAGTAGATTCGTAGATCCGAATCTACTGTTTTAACAATAGACTGATGTCACCGGTGTATTTTAGCTTTCGAGAACTTTTTATTTTTGAGAGTGTATATGTGCAGCAAATAATAATTATTCAGTGAGACCCAAAGACCATAACAAGCAAACGTAAGCGCTTACAATACGCATTTGCAATATACTACGCATAATTATACGCTAGCAGAGTGCACCTAGCTCGATTTAAAATCAAACATGGAGTTCGCTTCGCTGGAATCCGGTTAAAAAGCTTCAGTCAGACAAAACGCAACATCTCTCATACTATATACGATAGGATATGCGATATGGTGATTTTATAGCGTCTGTATCTCTAAATAATATTGAGACTCAATGGAGCTTTGAGCTAACCCAGCAAACACAAAACATTTGTATAACATTTGTACAATGCTGGACCAACGTCGAAGACGTTAGGCCGACGTTGTACAAATGTTATACAAATATGTTTGCTGGGAAATCGGTGTTCTGCGGCAGGTCCGTTGTTAGAACAAGAGTTCGTCATATGGCGATAATGTGGATGCTCGTGTTAAGGTTGTTAAGGTGGGAGGCCTAATGTACAAATGTGTGTTTTTAATATTTACCGAAAATATATGGTGATTGATTTTGCATATATTAAATATTTATGGTAATTGATTTTGCTTTTTGTACGTCGAAAGATAAATGATTCCACAAACGTCGTGGGCCAACCATGAACGCCTTATATACTACAGCCAGCAGTAGGCTGCACATACTGACTACAACAATACATACAATACTAACCAGTCCGTCAGAGCAAAAACTTTTTACACCTTGGTCAGACAAGGATCAAATCAAATCAAATCAAATAAAATATACTTTATTTCCAGAGGGTATGCCATTTAGCGCTATAGCACTAATTTGCAATGGGCCCTCATAATATATACAGATACACATAAGATTATTATAATGTACACCTAGTCATGATAATCATAAAGTTAAAGTTATGAAAACGATTTGCTAAGCAAAGTCGTTGTCATAACCTTAACTATTTGTATCATATATATATTCATGTAAGTGTAAATATATCTGTGTAGGCATGTATATTATATGGATGTATGTGTAGGTACATATAATGAATAAATATGGCTACTTATGTAGCTATGTTCGTGTATGTATATGCTATATGTATTGTGTTTTCAATTTCTTATCATGTGTATATAAAACACTCTCAACTTATATCACGTTATAGCTGTCTGTTTCATAAACATTTTATCCTTGGTCAGAGACTGTAAACCTCAGAATCCTCGATCCAGATCGTAATCCGGATCATCCCCAAAATGTAATGGATTGTTCCTTGACCAGAGTCGCACCTTTGATGAAAATTTCATACAAATCCGTTCATTACATAACCTTGTAAGTAATGATGTTGATGAACAGACAGACAGACACACAAGCCAACACGATTAAACCATAACCTCCTTTGGCGGAGGTAAATATTATACATGTAGGCAACATCTGAATACGACGTAAAAACATTGTTGGATTTAGATGTTGCTCATGTTCGGGGGCAGAGTAAACTATTTTTTCAAGCACCTGTTATTATTTTACAATTAATTTGTTTCACATGGCGATTGTTTCACAAGTGATGTTTCTATATCATCGAAGAAAAAATATTTCTGCAGATTTTGTGCCCACAGTCTTGCACACTTCCTCTTTAGTTTTACACCCTAGGCTGTCTCTAGCCCTCTACCCTCCCCGTCCCGCTTCCACCCGGGGTCACGCCCCGGGGTCATTCCCCCTTACACATGAGACCACAGACACAATGACTGTTCAGGAAGGGTTGGTTAACCCACACATACTGTTTACTCTACCATTCACAGATGACTGGTTTTATAGAGCGTCTCTTTATATCAGATTATCATGGAGCTTTGTGCCTCATACCACAACACAGACTGACTGACTAGACAAACGTAATACCACCACACTGACTGACTGACTGACAGTCAAACGTCTGACCCTTTGACGCTTAGATTAGGTTTTTATAATCTGATATCAAGTCTGAAGACATATCATCCAACATTTTACCCCCTGGTCACTGGACCTGTTCATTCGTGTGCCATTCGTGTGCATAGAGTCATGCAGCCATTTAGGCGCATTAAACTTGTCGTACACATTGACATCTTCGTCCTACCTGGTACTTATTTTCACCTGAAACAAGTGGAACATTTAAGGGTGAAGTGCCTTGTCCAAGGACGCAAAGTCGAAACAATGTCCCAAGATTGAGAGGGGGACGTGATATTTCTTAGAATATCCTGCACCAAGCGGGGTTCGATAACGGCAGAGCGTCAAGCTTTAACCCTGATAGCGCGGGGATCGACTTTAGTAGACGACAGATTCTGACGTCTAAAGTCGATCCCCGCACTGAAAGAATAAAATATTTATAATGGCCGTAGACCCTTAACATACGTATTCAAGTCAAGCGGAAAGAGACAACTATGACGTTTATGATGATTTCAAATAAAAAACCCTTTGGTCTTTTTGGTTTATACAAAAAATTTTCAGCGTTTAAATCCGGATAACACGAAATGAATATGACACCAATGGTTATTATGGCATATTAAATTACTGAGGACCTATCAGTCACTGATTGTAGGATAACATGTTTTACACTCACCGATTGTAAGATAGCATGTTTGACATTTCAGCGCGGGGACCGACTGTGGACGTCAGATTCTGACGTTTAAAGTCACACTGGGTAATCCTCACACTGGGTAAATCATGTCTAATGGCAGTAGACCCATAACATAGGTATTCGAATGAGACGGAAAGAGCTAACTAAGCAATTTACGATTATTTCATAAGGAAAAAGCTTTGATCTGCATGGTTTTTACAAAATATTTCAGCGATAAACTCCGGATAATACGAAATGAATCTGACACCAATAGATATTATGGCATATTAAATAACTGATGACCTATCAGTCACGGATGGTAAGATAACATGTATAACCATTTCAAGCCTGAATTTTCCATTGTCATCTTTATCCACTACAAACCGCGAATTGCTGTCGCAATTCTCGACTTGTAGTGGATGAAGATGATTTTAAGTGGGTGAAAAAGTCATGAAAATTGTCATGTATTGGTAAACCAGTTTCATGGAAATTTTCAATCTAAAACCCCCAGTTGTAGAAAAATTAAGGCTGATTTCAGGGATGTAAAATGATGCTCTAATGCATCGTGAGGGCTTAAAGGGTTAATAGGTAGGTTGTCGTCTGGTGGTGGTCGTATAATCCCGTAAGCTTCATGGGTAAGGGATAAGCCACAGTGATTGTGAGCATAATTATATAATAAATTACATATCGATATTATCTCTCAGCATGATTCAGACTGTATGGCGCGTCTGGGTGCAATCGGTGTTTAACTAACTTTAAAGGGACTGGCCCAGGCTAAAATCATCAAAAAAACTATGATTTTATTTGGGGTTCTTAATATGACCATATGATGTAAGACATGTCCAAAGACTAAAACTGCAATTTTTTTCAATTTTTGTGCTGCGCATTCCCCAGTTAGGCTAGATATAGAGACGAAATTCCTCATTTCTAATTATTGACAACCATGTCAAAAATAGGACATGCGGGGATTTCGTCTCTATATCCAGCCTAACCGGTGAATGCGCAGCACAAAAATTCTAAAAATTTGCAGTTCTAGTCTATGTACATGTTTACATCATATGGTCATATTAAGAACCAGAAATAAAATCACCAATTTTTTTATGATTTTAGCCTGGGCCAGTCCCTTTAACATCAAGTCCATTGTCACAAAAATAGTTTGTCATATAACGATCAGACTGAGGTGGAAATGGAAGGGGTGTCTTTTTAAGTTGTTTTCCGAAAAATGAGTCAGTTGGCCTCCTTATATGGATATCATTCGAAAGGCATAGGCCTAATGCATTACTGATATCCTATGTAATTGGTACCACAAACGAAGTGCAGCAACCTCGAAAGATGAATAGGCATTTTTTTATCGTGATCCAATTTGTATAAAAACGCCATAGTTCGAGTCTTGTAAACGATTCTTACAATGTAATAACTCACGTTAAGCATGGGGGAGATATTAAATATACTAGGTATCAGTTTAGGGATATTATTACCAAATGAATCAAAGATTTATTGGGCATAAACATAGGTAATGAGTTAACATGTTAACACAGTTATTGTAAATATGGGGAATACAATGCGTCAGGATACCCCCTCCCCCATAGAGAGTCTGGCCCAATGTTATTCTATCCCTAATTCAAATAACAACTGAATGACGGCGGTGATTGGCTCATCTCATCATGTGACAGGCTGGGTCATTATTTCATTGGTCTAGCGTAGAATTCCATACTTGGTCCGAGAGGCTGCACGACAAATGAATACCGTTTGCATTTTCTCATGCGATCAAGTCACACATGGCATAACTGCCATGCATTGCTATAGTGTCATATGGGCTGCTACTGATATACGTCTCATAGTGAAAATCACTGCACAGGGTTTGATATGGGCTGATACCGATATACGTCTCATAGTAAAAACCAGTGCACAGAGTGTGATATAGCTGATACCTATATAGGCCTACGTCTCGTAGTGAAAACCACTGCACCTAGTGTGATATTGGCTGATACCGATATACGTTTCTTATAGTGAAAACCAGTGCACAGAGTGTGATATATAGGCTGATACCGATATACGTCTTATAATGAAAACCAGTGCACAGTGTGTGATATGGGCTGATACCGATATACGTCTCATATTGTGAAAACCAGTGCACAGAGTGTGATATATAGGCTGATACCGATATACGTCTCATATAGTGAAAAACAGCGCACAAAGTGTGATATAGGCTGATACCTATATAGGCCTACATCTCGTAGTGAAAACCACTGCACCTAGTGTGATATGAGCTGATACCGACATACGTCTCATAATGAAAACCACAGCGCATACATATAGTGCGATATTGGCTGACACCGATATACGTCTTATGGTGCAAACCACTGCGCAGAGTGTGATACGGGCTAATACCCGACGTTGTGCAAATGTTATACGAATGTTTTGTGTCTGCTGGGACACAGAGTGTGATATGGGCTGATGCCTCGTAGTGACAACCACTGCACAAAGTGTGAGAATAGTTTGTATTTTGCTATGTTGATTATTTGATGATCATATAGATGGTGTAAGAGGCCGTGACAGGGTTGTGACAGGCTCGTCACGCCCTGTCACCGTGTTTGTTTTGTTGTACTTAACCCTTCACCCTTAAAGCGCGGAATTATTTTTGTGTAACCGATGGGAAGCAAAGGGTTTTTTCAATTTGAAATCATCATAAATGTCTTAGTTAGCTCTTTCTGCTTCTTTTGAATATCTGTGTTATGTGTCTACGGCCATTATAAATATTTTTACTCTTACAGCGCGGGGATCGACTTTAGACGTCAGGCGTCAGATTCTGATCCCCGCGCTGTATTGGTTAAAGTGCGGGGATCGACTTTATTCGTCAGAATCTGACGTCTGTATAGACGTCAGCTTCTGACGTTTAAAGTCGAACCCGCACTGAAAGAATAAACATATTTATAAGGGTCATAGACCCATAACATAGGTATTCAAATGAATCAGAAAGAGCTGACTAAGACATTTATGATGAGTTCAAATTGAAAAATAACTCTTTGGTCTTTGGTCTCGAATTACGAAAATATGAGTAATTTTCACCCACGCGAAGTTGTGGATTGAGGTAGTGAGACACAACTTCAAGTGGGTGAAAAAAAATAATTAAATAACTTAACTGGTAAAGTTTTAAATTACAAATATACAGGCGGAAGACAGTTGTTTGATAATAGTGATTAATGCGGAGTGGAGAATGTCCGAGCTCTGGAAAAACGCACTGCAATAGATCCGAATGCACGAGGCATGCGGCGCCGAGTAGGCCTATATTCAGATTTACGAATCTATCGTAAACAAGTTATCAAAAGGCTCCAAAACTCAGTATGAGATAATACATATAAATCGCAGCCAACGTTCCCATAATCAACAGTTATTGTGCGTCAAGGAGAAAGAACGAAATTCGATAGATTCGTAGATTCGAATCTACAACTAGAGTATAATCAGATCTACGAATCTATCGTAAGGGACGCACCATTAAATATCTAGGTGGGGGTCTTAGAGTTCTTCGGTTGCAAATCTTTCTTCAGCTCTGCAAGAAAACTTTTCTTTTGTCGATCCGAACATACTGTTTTAACAATATACTGGCGCCACAGCTGTATTTTATTGTAGAAGAGAAACTCTATTAAATAGATTCAAATCCGAATATCGGCACTAGGCGTCTCCTACATTCGGATCTAACAATTTCGGTCACTCCTTCTCAATAACATAACTTTTTGTTAAGACAGGCCTTATGGCTGCCGTATCTAGGTGGGGGCGGGTATACACACCAGACTGGGAACCGGGGGCCGGGTAGAGCGACCCCGGGGGGCAGTATCAGATTACCCCAGCCCAGGTATACCAGGTGGACCGGACTGCCATACAGCAGACATCAGATTCAATGCTGGCTTAATGTTGGGCCAGCGTCGCATACGGTGGCCCAACATTAAACCAGCATTGATTCTAAGTGTCTTGCCTGCTTCTTATACAGACATATTACATGTAGAAATGTGTGGATGTGTAAGAATTATATGGACTATTACCAACCGCTCCAAAATCACAGGTATATATTATCAAAATAAATGTCAGCTTTGATACAAACTACCATATTATCCCAATAAACATCCCAGCAAACACGATACATTGACACAATGTTGCTGTAATGTTGGGATAGCCGCAATAACGTATATTAAACATCTTGTATAATAACCGTTATAACTCTTCCTGAGTAAAAATACATAAAATGGTAGTATTTTATCTAATAGATAATTGAATTCCGAGTGCGATTCTGTACATTTCGCAACTCTGCGGCCGGCCCTAATGACTCATTCTTGTCGAATGGGGCTTGTAACCTGGAGGTAACAGGTTCGAATTTCGGTCGGGCCGGATATTTGTCATCGTGGTTGTGCATATACAGTGCTCCAAACTGTTCAAAGGCATGGAGTGTACAACGATGCCTATGGTACTGTGCACTATAAAGAACCGTTGAAGTCATTCGAAATAAGAGTGGGCCATAGTCCCGGCCTCGGGTTTCCTTCTGTCGCGATATTGCCATGATTGTGCAGGAAACGACGTAAAACAATATTCACTCACTCACAACTCTTGACTTAGACTACCAGATAAAATATAGAACTCTCTGGTGAAACTTTCTCATGTCAACTTTGTATATTTATTTCAGTTTTTCTAGGCATATGCATATCTTAAATACGGATTACGTAAGGCTCTGCTTAGGATCATAATGTACCATCTTTAACGTATTTTGATTGGATTAACTGTAAAAGGCGTGAAAATTGCGGCATTTATCTTTGGTAAATGAAACATAACATCTTATCACAGATGTAATACCTTAACACTTCGCCCTTATCCTGCTAATTCATTTTGTTTACATTTTCACCCACTTGAAGTTGTGTCTCGCTACCGCGACCCACAACTTCAAGTGGGTAAAAATTATCTATAGTTTCTTAATTTGAGACCAAACATTTACAAATGTTGATGTTTAAACAGTCATTTAATTCCAAATAACAGTGAATTAATCGGCTAATAAAATGGATTAAAAACGACTATTGTCGTGATTAGCAGGCAAAGGGTTTACAGTCATTGAAATATCTCCAGTCTGTTGACATGTTATTTCTTTAGATGTTAACCCTTGTGTTGCTGAGACTGAACATATACGGTTTTAATCATGTTTCAAACCAAATAGCCCTATCAATGAAAATGTTAAATCATTTGTGAAAAATGTTCAGTTCATCAAATAGATTATGTCTCATAAATAAACATATTTTTCGTAATTTGAAGTTGGTAATTTCAGATTTAAACGAGGGAAAAATAGAAGCGCACACTTCAGCAGCATATAGTCTCCCCCTCAAAAATAAAGCAGCAAAAGGTCAACGGATATGATCTTCTTAGCTTCTCTCAATAAACAAACTGTTATCTTGATTAAATCAAACGTTTACTGTCACCAGACCAGTCACAATAATTTGGTTCACTGATGGAAATGTCAAACCTCATACATTCCAATTTACAATGAGTACATTAGGTTAAAATATTTGTATAATTATACTGTATAATTATACACATATTTCAAACTAATTAGATTGAATCTATAGAAGATCTTGTTAATTTAGCTCTCTAATTATCATTCTTATATTATTGTTCTAAAAATCATTTTAACGTGGGGACCGTCCATGGACGTCAGCACCTGACGTCCTTAGACGTCAAATTCTGACGTCCTGAGAAGGTCCTCACACTGTAAGTGTGAGCTGTTGAGTTACTGTGGATCCATCAGAAGTCTGAGTAAATAAATGTGTTGACACGTCGTTTAGTGTGTTATCCCTGTGTCCACACTGCAAACACACACAGTAAGACCACCTAGACTGCCTGAATAACTGAATGCTCCCTAGTCGTGTGCCCGCCCTGTCACAGGTCACATGACACACCTCTAGTCATGTGATTTGTACAGGTGTGGGGTCGTTTTTTACCTTAATGGACTATGGTAACCCTTATCATGCTAAGGTAATCTATTTTAATTTTCACCCACTTGAATTTGTGTCTCGCTGCCGCGATCCACAACTTCAAGTGGGTGAAAATTACTCATATTTGTTTAATTTAAGACCAATCATTTGAAACTCTTGATGTTTAATCATACATTTCGTTCTCAATACCTGTTATTTACCCGGGTAATAAAATAGAATAAAAACGACAATAGTCGTGATCAGCAGGCATAGGGTTAAAACTTTTCTCAAACACAGAAGGTTTGCTCAATGTTGTACCAACGTCTACAATGTTAGCCCAACATCAAATAAACACCGGGTCAACATATTAGATGTCAAGACGATAAATGACAAAAGCAGTTTGTCATGCCGTCATTTTTTATCAATCACCTGGCGCCATAATGGCACTTCACCTATTTTCCTCGCGTAATTGACGGAGTTTTTACATCATTGTTTGCACTCTGACAGGATATCACAACTGTCAGAAACCCGGAGCCGTAACTAAATGTCCTACCCCTTTTTTTCTGAATGGCACTCATTCATTACCGTTGTCCAATATATCTAGCCATTATCTGAACAAAATATTAAATTATTTAAACTTCTAAACAGCCGGAAAAATGTGCAGGTATTTTTTAAATGAGATTTCAGGGCGAATGAAAATTAATAAAAAATGCACGAGTCTCAAGAGGGTTCAAGTTTGTCAGAAATAATCGGTGAAATCTTGAGGTGATCTTTAACCCGATGCTTGGCGTGAGGTTTTTGGTTTCAAGTGTATAAGACTTGAAAGGGTTAAGATTAAGTTTTGTAAAAAATAATTGGTTAAACACGGTACTCAACTTTAACCAGAGTCTGACGTATAAAGACGATCCTAGCATTGATAGAATTAACATACTTATAATGGCCGTAGACCCATAAAATACATATTCAAATGAAACGGAAAGAGCGAACTAAGACATTTATGATGATTTTAATTTGAAAATAACTCTTTGGTCTCCATGGTTTATCTAGCCTAACAATATTTTATCGTTTTAAAGGTTGAACAAATGGTGGCCCAAATTTAAACCAACAGTCATTGAAAATAACCCTTTGGTCTCCATTGCTGATACAAACATATTTCAGGGTTGTAAGTGTGAAGGGGGCCACCATTCAATATCCATGCGGGGGGGGGGGAATTTGGGCTGGAGTTTTTGTCCCGGGCAAATTATTTATTTCAACCCGGCTCGGCGGCGCGCTGAAAATTTCAAATTTTATTATATGTTTATATAGACCAGTTCTCGATGTAAATTAATCATTTCACGCAGAGTCCCCCCGAAATTTTTATTTATTTCAAAACAATTTCAGCCCCCCCCCCCCCTGGAAATTAAATGGTGGCCCCCTAAACAGATACTTGACATGAGGTTTTTGTTGTCAAGTGTATCAGGGGGAGTGATTGATGGGCCCGTGGAATGCACATCCCAACACACTGAAGATGTCCACCTGATGATGGTTTAATGTCGGGCCAGCGTCGCAGACGTTGGCACAGCATTAAACCGGAATCAGGTGAACATCTCTTGTTTGCTGTGATATATCTGTGATTGGTGTGTTTATAATCACGTGACTGTATACATAACTAGACAAAGGTTAAAGGTGACATGAGTCACATGATCTGTCACCTGACATAATTACGTACTGCCTTAACATCCTCCTTTGGGAATTAGTAGCTCTCACACTTTCAACCACACAAAGGGGAACCACTATACGTAATATTATAGCTATACATTAAAGACAGAGAATGACTGGCACTGCTAAAATTAAGCAACAATGTTTTAACAATAGGCAATACGTAGTTATTTGATTATGGATATACATTGAGCACGATAATCTGGATAAGGAAGATTTAGCAAAACGTATTTTATAAGGCACGTATTTTATAAGGCCTATTGTAAAGTGACTTTTGAACATTTTGTAAAAGCCATTTTTTTCATCCTGGTTGACATATATTTTCTTGACATCTTCCTGCAGTGAACATGGTAAAACCACAATTATTGGAAAGAATGAGAGTATATTAGCAGGATTAAAATGCACTAAAGAGCATCTTCTTCCTGAATATTTATGTACTTCCCTAAATCTACATCTGATGACGTTCCAATAGCCACGAGACATCAAGCCAATGCTGGTTTAATGTTGGGCCGCCGTCTGCGACGCACGCCCAACATTAAACCGACATTTATCACCACACTATTTTTTTCAAAGATGACGCGTTTACGAAGTCCCGGATCTGACGGAGCTGTGTAGTCGTCATGGAGACGGGGTGTCGGCACCGCGCCTTTGATCCTGGTGTTGGCTATCCCACGTTTAGCAGACGGTGGACACACACAGTGCGTAAATATACTGAGTGATAAAGGCTGAGAAAGGCAAGAGATGAAAGAAAAAGAAAGAAAAAAATGAATGAATGGGGTTTGGGGCGACCTTTGTGCACATATGGGCTAAACTGGGCCAGGAGAACCTTCTGAGGACGGTGAGATGAATGAAATGGCATTGCCCTCCAGACACAGGATTCGAAATTCGAGCCCTGGCGGTCTGAAGTATATCACGCTACCCCTCTCCCCACAAAATATGTATAATAACCCTTTCAGTGTTGGGTCCGAGTCTGACGTCTCAGACGTCAGATTCTGATGTCTAAAGACGGTCCTCGCTCTGAAAGAATTAAAAATTAAAATGGCCGTAGACCTATAACATAGGCCTAGATATTCAAATAAAGCGATGAGAGCTGACTAAAACATTTGTGATGATTTTAAATTTGAAAAAAACTTTGGTTTTTATTGTTTATATCACAATGAAGTCGCTACTACCGTGACCACCCAGAGAGAAAAAGTGAGAAGAAATTATATGAAATGCAGTGACGTCACCAGAAACCCTTTTGAATGGCTACTCGGTGAAAATAATGTTATATAAACCCCCCCCCCCATATTGTATTAGCCAGCTCGGTGACAACAATGGAGGTCAAGGCTATTACATTTCACAGAATTATGTGTAAAAAAATAAATGTGCTACATTTGAATTTTGATTTATTGTCAGCGAAAATGAACATTGATCTATATGTGATGATATATGAGCTCTCCATCTCCGTCTGAATAAATTAATGAATAAATAAATTATTTAATTAATGAAGAATAGCCTAATTAAAATGATAAAGTTCAGCACTCAGATTGCAATTGGCACAAGGACGAATATACCTATTCCTTTATCATGGTTCTACATAGTGTTCTCTATAGAAATGAAATGAAATGAATCGGGCTTTAGGCCACCTTTGTGCACATATAGGCTAAACTGGGCCAGGAGAACCTCCTGAGGATGGTAAGATAATTGAGATGACACTGTCCTCCAGACACAGGATTCGAAATTCGAGCCCTGGCGGTCTGAGGCCGAGCACGCTACCTCTCGGTCACGGAGGCTCCCCACAATACTAACTTTCACACGTGGATGGGGAAGAAACAATTTTGTTTCTTTCAAACCGCCGAGACCGGGAACCGAACCCCGGACTCTGGCGTGAAAGGCAGCGGTGCTAACCACTACCCTAGGGCCCCCGCCCGTTCTCTATAGAATGCGTGCTTTGTGTGACCGCCTGGGGGGAACATAATTTCTCAACTTCATTTTAGCCTCTGCTAATCATCAGTTTCCGTCGTCTACATGATTCTATGCAAACACCCGACGTGAAACCAATCTTGGTTTAATGTTGGCTCTTTGTCTATGATGTTGGTTCAACTCTGAAATAACATAGGCTTAACGTTTTCGTCTTATCTCGTATATAATAACGCTAGCTCAAACGTAATTTGTGCCACCGCTGAGAGGACGTTTACGTCGCATTCTTCACCCTGCCTGTGGCAATATTGCGACAGCAGACATTACTTTATTCGATTTAATGCAAAATATTAAAATAAAAGATTCGGAATAGTGGTGGCAGGAAGATTTAATACAAGTATATTTTACTTTAAAGGGACATGCCCAGGTCTGTAATCATAAAAAAATCGGTTATTTTATTTTAGCCTAATAATATGACCATATGATGTAAACATGTCCATAGACTGGAACTGCAGAAGTTTTTAAATTTTTGTGCTGCGCATTCACCAGTTAGGCTAGATATAGAGACGAAATTCCTGATTTCTAATTATCATGATTATTGACAACCATGTCAAAAAAAATATGGGAATTTCGTCTCTATATCTAGCCTAACTGGTAAGTGCGCAACATAAAAACTAAAAAACTTTTGCAGTTCCAGTTTATGGACATGTTTACATCATATGGTCAAATTATTAGGCTAAAATAAAATCACCGAGTTTTTGATGACTTTAGACCTGGGCATGTCCCTTTAAAATAATATGTTCGATTCAGTAAATTGTGATGAAAGCGGGTGAGGGTGGAGAGTGAGGGAATATTGTTTTACGTCGCTTTCTGTGCATAATGGCAATATCGCGACAGAATGAAACCCGAAGTTGTTTTTAAGGCCTACTGTTGTCAAATAATTTTTAAAAATTCCCTTAGATATGAAAGGGTGTATTTGCCACTTTACAAAGTGGCAGATACACACCTTCATATCCAGGGGTGCGATATGTTCTTTATAAAACACAGTACTATACCTGCATAGACAAAAACTGGCATGAGGGTTCTCCACAAAGTCTATGTCCTTGATCGCCAGTGGTTATTCTACTACATTCCACCAACACGTCAATCTTAGCTTGATTTATTTGCACCAGTGTCGCAACTTATTTGTGTTTGAAACATGGAGACTAAGGAGTTTTTTCAATTTGAAATCATGAGTTATGAGTTATGTTATGCGTATACGACCACTAAAAATATTCTGATTCTTTCGGTGCGGGGACCGTCTTCATACGTCAGAATCTGACGGCTACTGACGTCAGATTCTGATTTTATTGTTGATTCTTTTTTTTTCATAGAAAGTTAGAGAGTGAGTCAGTCCTTAACTCTGTGATATTACATTTCGGGAGAGTTTATTGATTGGTGGAGACCGTTGTCTCCCCACCACTCTTAGTCAATGTTGGAACAGCGTCGCAGGCTGTGAACCAGCATTAAAACAACATTGGCTAAACGTTGTGAAAATGAACATTACGCGTTGCTTGGAAACCGATTTATCCTGAGACATTGAACCAATGTTGTTTTAATGTTGGCCCACCGTCTACGACGCTGGACCAACATTAAAACAACATTGTACATTTCATTTCACTGAAATACGAGTTATTACATTTTCCAGCATTGATAAGATCGGCGCTCCTGGCGTCGGCAGTGAGAACTGTACAGAGCGGGCTGAGTACGGAACTAAATGTCCTACACCTTTTATTCTGAATGGCACTCATTCAATCCCGTTGTCCAATATATGTAGCCATTGTCTGAACAAAAAATTAAATTCTTAAAACTTGTAAACGGCCGGAAAAATGTTTCGGTTTTTTTTTAATTAGATTTTAGGTTGAATGAATATTAATAAAAAATGCACGAGTTTCAAGAGGGTTCAAGTTTGTCAGAAATAATCGGTGAAATCTTGAGGTGATCTTTAACCAGATGCTTGGCATGAGGTTTTTGGTTTTAAGTGTATACGACTTAAAAGGGTTAAAATTAAGTTTTGTCAAAAATAATTGGTTAAACACGGTACTCAACTTTATATTAACCAGAGTCTGACGTATAAAGACGATCCTCGCACTGATAGAATTAACATATTTATAATGGCCGTAGACCCATAACATACATATTCAAATGAAGCGGAAAGAGCGAACTAAGACATTTATGATGATTTCAATTTGAAAATAACTCTTTGGTCTCCATGGTTTATCTAGCCTAACAATATTTCATCGTTTTAAAGGTTGAACAAATGGTGGCCCAACCTTCAACCAACAACCAAATAACCCTTTGGTCTCCATTGTTTATACAAACATATTTCAGGGTTGTAAGTGTGAAGGGGGCCACCATTCAATATCCATGCGGGGGGGGGAGATTTGGGCTAGAGTTTTTGTCGCGGGCAAATTATTTATTTCAATCCGGCTCGGCGGCGCGCTGAAAATTTCAAATTTTATTGCATGTTTATATAGAACAGTTCTCGATGTAAATTAATCATTTCAGGCAGAGTCCCCCCGAAATTTTTATTTATTTCAAAACAAGTTCACCCCCCCCCCTGGAAATTAAATGGTGGCCCCCTAAGCAGATACTTGACATGAGGTTTTTGGTGTCAAGTGTATCAGGGGGAATGATTGATGGGCACGTGGAATGCACATCCCAACACACTGAAGATGTCCCCCTGATTATGGTTTAATGTCGGGCCAGCGTCGCAGACGTTGGAACAGCATTAAACCAGAATCAGGTGAGCATCTCTTGTTTGCTGTGATATATCTGTGATTGGTGTGTTTATAATCACGTGACTGTATACATAACTAGACAAAGGTTAAAGGTGACATGAGTCACATGATCTGTCACCTGACATAATTACGTACTGCCTTAACATCCTCCTTTGGGAATTAGTAGCTTTCACACTTCAAACCACACAAAGGGGAACCACTATACATAATATTATAGCTATACATTAAAGACAGAGAATGACTGGCACTGCTGAAATTAAGCAACAATGATTTATCAATACGGCAATACGTAGTTATTTGATTATGGATATACATTGAGGCACGATAATCTGGATAAGGAAGATTTAGCAAAACGTATTTTATAAGGCCTATTGTAAAGTGACTTTTAAACATTTCGTAAAAGCCATTTTTTTCATCCTGGTTGACATATATTTTCTTGACATCTTCTTGCAGGAAACATGGTAAAACCACAATTATTTAAAAGAATGAGAGCATATGAGCAGGATTAAAATGCACTAAAGAGCATCTTCTTCCTGAATATTTATGTACTTCCCTAAATCTACATCTGATGACGTTCCAATAGCCACGAGACATCAAGCCAATGTTAGTTTAATGCTGGGCCGCCGTCTGCGACGCTGCCCCAACATTAAACTGACTTTAAACACCACACTATTTTTTTCAAGTCCCGGATCTGATGGAGCTGTGTAGTCGTCATGGAGACGGGGTGTCGGCACCGCGCCTTTGATCCTGGTGTTGGATGTCCCACGTTTAGCAGACGGTGGACACACACAGTGCGTAAATATACTGAGTGATAAAGGCTGAGAAAGGCAAGAGATGAAAGAAAGAGAAATTAAAAAAATGAATGAATGGGGTTTGGGGCGACCTTTGTGCACATATGGGCTAAACTGGGCCAGGAGAACCTTCTGAGGACGGTGAGATGAATGAAATTGCATTGCCCTCCAGACACAGGATTCGAAATTCGAGCCCTGGCGGTCTGAAGTATATCACGCTACCCTTCTCCCCACAAAATATGTATAATAACCCTTTCAGCGTTGGGTCCGAGTCTGACGTCTCAGACGTCAGATTCTGATGTCTAAAGACGGTCCTCGCTCTGAAAGAATTAAAACTTAAAATGGCTGTAGACCTATAACATAGGCCTAGATATTCAAATGAAGCGGTGAGAGCTAACTAAAACATTTGTGATGATTTTAAATTTGGAAAAAACTTTGGTTTTTATTGTTTATATCACAATGAAGTCGCTATTACCGTGACCACCCAGAGAGAAAAAGTGAGAAGAAGAAATTCTATGAAATGCAGTGACGTCACCGGAAACCCTTTCGAATGGCTACTCGGTGAAAAAAATGTTATATAAGACCCCCTCCCCCATATTGTATTAGCCAGCTCGGTGACAACAATGGAGGTCAAGGCTATTACATTTTACAGAATTATGTGTAAAAAAGAAATGTGCTACATTTGAATTTTGATTTATTGTCAGCGAAAATGAACATTGATCTATATGTAATGATATATGAGCTCTCCATCTCCGTCTGAATGAATTAATGAATAAATAAATTATTTAATTAAAGAAGAATAGCCTTATTAAAATGATTAAGCTCAGCACTCAGATTGCAATTGGCACAAGGACGAATATAACTATTCCTTTATCATGTTTCTACATAGCGTTCACTATAGAATGCGTGCTTTGTGTGACCGCCTCGGGGGAACATAATTTCTCAACTTCATTTCAGCCTCTGCTAATCATCAGTTTCCGTCGTCTCCATGCAGACACCCGACGTCAAACTAATCTTGGTTTAATGTTGGCTCTTCGTCTATGATGTTGGTTCAACTCTAAAATAACATAGGCTTAACGTTTTCGTCTTATCTCGTATATAATAACGCTAGCTCAGACGTAATTTGTGCCACCGCTGAGAGGACGTTTACGTCGCATTCTTCACTCTGCCTGTGGCAATATTGCGACAGCAGACATTACTTTATTCGATTTAGTGCAAAATATTAAAATAAAAGGTTCGGAATAGTGGTGGCAGGAAGATTTAATACAAGTATATTTTACTTTAAAGGGACATGCCCAGGTCTGTAATCATAAAAAAATCGGTGATTTTATTTTAGCTTAATAATATGACCATATGATCTAAACATGTCCATAGACTGGAACTGCAGAAGTTTTATTTTTTGTGCTGCGCATTCACCAGTTAGGCTAGATATAGAGACGAAATTCCTGATTTCTAATTATCATGATTATTGACAACCATGTCAAAAAAAATATTGTCGATTCTTTTTTTTTCATAGAAAGTTAGAAATTGAGTCAGTCCTTAACTCTGTGATATTACATTTCGGGAGAGTTTATTGATTGTTGGAGACCGTTGTCTCCCCACCACTCTTAGTCAATGTTGGAACAGCGTCGCAGGTTGTGAACCAGCATTAAAACAACATTGGCTAAACATTGTGAAAGGGAACATTACGCGTTGCTTGGAAACCGATTTATCCTGAGACGTTGAACCAATGTTGTTTTAATGTTGGTCCACCGTCTACGACGCTGGACCAACAATAAAACAACACTGCGCATTTCATTTCACTGAAATACGAGTTATTACATTTTCCAGCATTGATAAGATCGGCGCTCCTGGCGTCGGCAGTGAGAACTGTACAGAGCGGGCGGGGTACAGAGATCTGGTGAGCGATAATAAGATGAGTAACGACTCTGTCACCCTCTGATGACAGGGCGCTCACATTGAGTGTCACGTTTTACGAGGAGACCCCAGATATATGGAGGGTTTGTCGGATTGTGCCGAGATAAGACACTGTCATCTCCTCCCAGCCAGACTCTGTCTGCCCCCAGTCTGAGTGCCAGGGCATAATACACTCACAATTATCTGAGATTGGGTTTCCAAACCCACTCACTTCCCTGGTACACCCAGAAAACACGGGCTGTTCAAGCTATGCTTGTTCTTTTTTGGACCTGCGTCGCAGACAGTGGCCCAAAATAAAACCAACGTAAGATTAAGCAACATTAAGCGAGTATATAGAATCCAATCCTCTTTTTAAATCTGACAGTAATTCTTAGACATTTCTAAGAATAATAATAGCCACTTAATTATTCATGTTGAGTTATTTAAGATTGAGTTCAAAACTCAGTCATTTCCCCAGTTAATTTTATTTCAGCCAGACTTTGAAGATTGTTAATATATCCTACGTTGGTTTAATGGTGGACTAACATTATTACAAGCCAACACAGTATACGCAGTATGCGAAATCTGCCCAACAACCTTTGGTTTCCATGGTTTATACAAACATATTTCAGCGTCTGTAATAACAAGAACTTTATATTCCATGATCTAAGGTAGAATCTTATTTAATGATTCATGGATGGCCTGATTCATGTCATTGAAGGTAAAGTTAAACAACAGTTTTTGTTTGTTCAGGCCTATATAGTTATTAATATACTGACCAACATTTACAACTTTCTAAATGAATCAATGAATCAATGAATCAATGAATCAATGAATCAATGAATCAATGAATCAATGAATCAATGAATCAATCAATCAATCAATCAATCAATCAATCAATCAATCAATCAATCAATCAATCAGTCAATCAGTCAATCAATCGATCGATCAATCGATCGATCGATTGATCGATCGATCGATCGATCGATCCATCGATCGATCGATCGATCCATCCATCGATCAATCGATCAATCGATCAATCAATCAATCAATCAATCAATCAATCAATCAATCAATCAATCAATCAATCAATCAATCAATCAATCAATCAATCAATCAATCAATCAATCAATCAATCAATCAATCAATCATGTCAAATGATTTCCTACCTGACATCCCACTATAGCTGCTATTAAGATTATTAATGATACATCTCTTGGTATTTATCAGACGAAAGCCATCGAGCTAGTAACATTATCGAGTTTAATAGCCTGTTATTATATAATTATTATAATTATATAATTATATAATATTATAATATAATATAGAAATCACAATACAGCTACAAGATCATGACGATCTTAATCGATACCGTCACGATTTTAAGGCTTTATGTATGTTAAATTCATATTCGTTTCTTAATTTCATAGGGCGGGGGCACATTATGCAATGGTTAAAGCTTCCTGCTTGGAAAGTCGGAGGTCGAGGGTTCGAACCCCACTCTGGTCTTCAAGTTTCAAAGAAACAAAATATGTCTTCCCCACTCATTTGTAAAGAATCAATATTGTGGGGAGCCTCAGTGACCGAGAGGTAGCGTGCTCGGCCTCAGACCGCCAGGGCTCGAATTTCGATTCTTGTATCTAAAGGACCGTGTCATCTCATTCATCTCACCATCCTCAGGAAGTTCTCCTGGCCCAGTTCAGCATATATGTGCACAGACGTAGCCTAAAGCCCCATTCATTGTATTTCTTAATTTCATACAGTCTTTATGTCCCTTGTAACAAAATCCCATATATTATGGTGATGACTCACCTATATCCCCTCCCAGCGGGATCAGGTTCTATTACTGTATAGTGGTCTATACCTTCCACCCTGACGTGAAGTTTATACTGCATAGTAACTTATTATATGTTTCACAATGATAATTATCTATATTCAAAATCAATAATATAATGAATACATCACGTTTTAGAAGAATATTAATTTGATTTGCATAAGAAGATATATATGTAGATTCTATTGACATTGTAAATTATTGTCATTTCCAGTTTATTATTTTTCACAATGAATTATAATTATTTGCAGATTTTAAAATGTCCAAGCATAAAATACTCGGCTTTTTCTCAAGATGGGTAAGGATATATACCAATACAAGTTTTGAAATACATATAATTATTAGACGTGAGTTTTATTACAGAAACTTGAAGTGCCTGAAATATATATCATTTATTTTATGGAACACTTAAAACAGGAGCAATTATCTCTTTCAAGAAAGGCTTGAAATTACGGTGTGGGGACAGCAAACACGACACATCAACCCAATGTTTGTCCAATGTTGGCCCAACGTCTACGACGTTGGTCCAACAGTGGTCAAACGTTGGCTGAAGGTGTGGGGACATAACCCGCGGCGACGGTTATCTGTTCTTACCTCCGTCACCCCGATGTAAAGAGCGGCATTATTCTCAGGCAGCCTTCTCTGTAATAGATACGTGGAGAGCCTCAACCTAGTTTATAGCTGTCACAATAAATATACCGTATACCCGGCTCAGATTGCACTGATAGTACCAGCCCTGACACAGTTTCCACCCTTCACGTCCATTGTGTGTCCATAGCCGAATCGCTGAATACTAAACAGCTGCGTAATACGAGCCTATATATATAGTGTGAATGGAGGCTTTGTCCTTTGATATTTTGGCCTCATTTAGAGATTTAACCTCAATTCCTGGATTTAGTTATGTTTTTGCTCAGACCGATAGCGATTTGTTGAGCTGAGTGTGTATTCATTTGTCAGCATTAACCCTTTCACTACACTAATGATCACTATACCTGACGTCAGATTAACTTGTATCGCTTGTATGTTTTTTGCCGATTTCTCAGTCAATTCTCAAACGATTTTGATGCAATTTTGCAAGGAGTATTTTTGAGTCACGTGGCGACTACCAATCATTGGAAAATGTTGTATAGTTAGACCATCTGACATGTAATGCAATTCATGATTAAAAACAAACTTTAATTAAACCAGTTTAATGGGTTTATAGAGGGACGTCGTAATTTCAAATTTGCTACATGTCAAATGGTCTAACTTTCGAACTATATAATATTTTTTGATGAAAATTTCACGGCAGTCGCCGCATGACTTGAAAACAGTAATTGAGAAATTTCATCAAAATCGGTTTAGAACTGACTGAGAAATCGGCGAAAAACATGCGATACAAGTTAATCTGACGGCGGGTATATACTCGTTTTCAATCCGCATTGTTGGTCGATCAAATCTCTGATTTTGGGAATAAAATGTGTGTTTGAACATCAAAATTTGCAAATGTTTGGTGTCAAATTAAACAAATATGAGTAATTTTCAGCCACTTGAAGTTGTGGGTCGCGGTAGCGAGACACAACTTCAAGTGTCTGAAAATTTAAATGATTGAATTTAGCAGAATGAGGGCTAACGATCACTATTTAATTGTTTTTAATCCGTATTGTAGGCCAATACAATCTCTGATATTGGGGATGAAATTAGTGTTTGAACATCAAAATTTGCAAATGTTTGGTGTCAAATTAAACAAATATGAGTAATTTTCACCTACTTGAAGTTGTGGGTCGCGGTAGCGAGACACAACTTCCAAGTGTCTGAAAATTTCAATGATTGAATTTAGCAGAATGAGGGCTAACGATCACTTTTTAATCGTTTTTAATCCCGCATTATAGGCCAATACAATCTCTGATATTGGGGATGAAATGGGTGTTTAAACAGCATGATTTGCTAATATTTGGTCTCACATTAAACAAATATGAGTAAATTTCACCCACTTAAAGTTGTGGGTCGCGGTAGCGAGACACACCCTCAAGTATATGAAAATTTAAATATGAAAATGTATCGCTAGTTTAATGTTAGGCCATTGTCTAAGGTGTTGGCCTTATATTGAGCCCACATGGAACTGCTATTTCAGATTTGTTTGCTTCATAGTAAGCAAATATCATGGTAACCATGGTAACAAAGTATTTTAACCCACAAAACGCTGAAATATTTCTGTATTATAAACCATGCAGACCAACGTTTTCTTCAATTTCAAATCAACAGCAATGTCTTCCCGCTATATTTGAATACCTATGTTAATGGTCCACGGTCAATATAAATATTTTACTCTACTAGCGCGGGGACCGTCATTTAGATGTCAGAATCTGATGTCTATAGACGTCAGATTCTGACGTCTAAAATCGGTCCCCTCACTGAAAGGGATAAATGATTTTAATGACAATAATTTAAGTAAAAGTGATAATTAGATGGCTAAATTAACTTCTGTAGATGCAATCTAATTATTTTGAAATATGTGTATAATTATAGGCTACACATAAATATGTGTATAATTATACACCTAAATATGTGTATAATTATACACATATTTTAACCTAATGTAATCATTGTAAACTGGAATCTATGAGGTTTAACGCTTCCATCAGTGAACTACCATTAATTGTGACTGGTCTGGTGACAGAAAACGTTTGATTTAATCAAGATAACAGTTTGTTTATTGAGAGAAGCTGCATCCGTAGTCATTTCGCTGATTTACTTTTGAGGGGGAGAGTAGTGGAGGCTCAAACATACGTAATGAGATTTGTATGACTTTTCAAATATTTGAATGAAAACCGTAACCTCTTTCTCGTTATATGGCACAATGATGGCATACAATTATATTTCATTTCAATTTAAGTTATTATTTTGAACGCAAATGTAAGGTAATTTAAACGTGGTAAATATCCACCCGTCTGTCCAGCCATTCATTCACCCATCCTCCTGGCCGTCTATGATATCCATTTATCCATTTATCCATTTATCCATTTATCCATTCATCCGTCCATCCATCAATCTATCCATCCATCCATCCATCCATTCATTTGTCTATCCTTCCATCCATTTATCCATTCATACATCCCCTCACCCACCCATCAACCCATACCATCCGTCCATCCATCAATCTATCCATCCATCCATTTATTTGTCCATCCTTCCATCCATTCATCCATACAATACATGCATTCATTTATTCATCATTCATTACAAAAAGTGCATAAAAGTATAAATATGCACACATGTGCATTCATTACTTATAAGGATAATTACCTATATGGATACATATTACAAGTTATTGATCTTTCTCGAAGGGAATTATTGATCTTTCAGCCGTATGTTATGCGATACGAGGTTCTAGCTGTATATCTTGCTCTATATCACAACAGCTGATGGTGTTTTAGTGAAAACAGTGACTGTTATGCAAAGTCAAACAGCAGTAACTGCTTACTTTCCAAGTAAGCAGTTACTGCTGTTTACCTTTGACATATTTTTCAAAAATAAACAGCAGTAACTGCTGACTTTCCAAGTAAGCAGTTACTGTTGTTTACCTCAGCATGGCAGCGTGTTGTATTTATCTGACAGCAGTGGTTGTGATCAGGTGATGAGGCCGGTTATTACCGAGATCATCCAGCGTGACAGAGGGCCCTGTTGTCACGTGACACAGAGGCCCACAGTCACATCACAATCACATCTTACACTTCATATATCCATGTTATACCATCTTATCTATTTAAATTTTCACCCATTTGAAGTTGTGTCTCGCTACTGCGACCCACAACGTCAAGTGGGTGGAAATGAGTCATAATTATTCGTTTAATTTGAAAATCTGGATGTTCAAACACTCTTTTCATTATGAATAACTGCGATGTAGCCTGCTAATAAAACAATCCTAAAACGACTTTGGCTGTCCTTAGTGCTTAAAGGGTTAATTATATATACGCAAACGTACAGCTGCAGAACCAATTATGTGATCATAAAGTGAACCAGGTAAT